>JAGKQL010000015.1:22986918-23280043 GCA_018398635.1 Cyprinodon brontotheroides | reverse complement strand
GTAACGCTAAACCTATTTTGCCCTCCTACTTCGCTTTCTTTAGCCACTACCCTCTTTCTGTTTGTACATACTCGTGTAAACAGTAGGCAAGACAGATATGGCGGATTCTGGAGTATCGAACATAATCGAATCGTTGGGTCAAGAAATTGATACTGAATCGAATTGCCATGATGGATGTGATTTACACCTCTAGTCAACAGTCTCACCATGGTTTAGATTCATTCTTTTTTTAATTCATTTTTTGAAAACAAGTCACTACAATCGTTTAGACATAAATCCAAATCCTTATCATGACTAGAAACTAATCAAGATAACGATATGATATACGTCCATGCCTACCTCCCAAATTATATTGTTTCAATTTCGGGTCCAACCAATAATAAAAAACTGTAATCATAAAAAAAAAAATAAAATAAAATAAAAAAGATTGTCATTCAGCTTTATTATGTTTGGCATATTCCATGATGCAAGGATGCTTTTAGTTATTCATGCATCTCAACAGCTGGGTTTTCACCACTTTCAACATCTGAGACCAAATGTCCTTTCTAGTGTTGGATTTTAAAGTCAGCTCCAGTAAAAAGGAGAGAATGAGACAGGATTAAAACATCCAGGAGAAAAAGGAAACCTTTGAGCTTTAAAAAAAAAAAGCTGCAAAGGTCTGAAAAGCAGAAGCAGCTAAATGCGAGCAGCTGAAACAAGAGCAGCAGAGGCAGAGTTTGGCAACGGTTAAAAAGGTTGAATCACTTCGTTTGGGAAAACTCTGGATCCTGAAACACGAAGCTTGGATCAAAAACACATGATGTCCAGGAATTACAGCTCTGCGTCGTCTGCAGCTCTCAGCAACAGAGAAACAAACATCTTCAACCGCCTGACATTCAAACATTGAGTATTCCATCGGAATCCAGTCCGGATTTTGATCAAAACATTCAAAGTTGAACGTTTGCAGGTTGAATTTATCCAGCAAAGATTCCTCTGGATGCTGGTTGTTAATGCCAACAGGTCATCTGTTAAACATGGCGGTGGTAGTGGCATGCTCTGGTGCAACTTGGCTGACAACAGGGCATTTTCAGCTTATGGTTTAAAATGAAAACCATATTTAGTAATATAGCATTTTGATCAATATGAATCTTAAAATGAACAATACTTTTACATTTTCAAGGCTGTTTGGATGAATGATGAGAAACTTTAAAAACAAGCGGAACATCAACATATGAACCTTGTGCAGCTTTTAAACTACAAATGTTTTTAAATTTAGGTTGAACTGAACAAAAGTTCACTGGGTTTGGTCTGTTTACCTTTTATTATCGTTATAGACATTCAGATAATTACTGAAATTATTTCACTGTCACCGGCCCGTACCATGAAGCAAGCGCAACGTAGCCGGACTAAGGGGCAGGTTAAGACTACTGCAACCGCACACATCAAATGTGGCTTTGGTCTGGTCAAGAACCAGGTATGCTGGTATGCTTCTGCACCGTCGGTCTGGAATTTCTAGGGACGCACAGCAGTTTCCCGCCAAAGCACAAGGGGTAGCCTATTCAAGAACTCGCGAGAACTTCGGTGGAACGGGCGGGAGTGTTTATCTTCCAAAACAACAATGGATATCACGGTCACAGAGATGGATCTAGAGTTGCTAGACATCAAAGAGGAACAGGTTCTGTTAATGGAGTTGGCAAAAAGACCGATTAACCTTTCGTCATAGTTGTCCATTGTAGTTGTTCCTCGGTTTTTAAAAATGGATGTCTATTCTATTACAATTTCTGCATCTGTATAATGGGTCTGTTTTATGTGTTGTTCTCAAGCATAGAGAGAAGTAGGGAGAGCTGCAGATTTAAAGGGGAAACAGATGTACTGTGATATGCAACATGTAATAAAATATATCTCCAAGTTTACCAGAAAGTTTCCACAAAAAAAAAAATAATGCTGTGCTATATTTAAAATGCAGCATATCCATATTTTTCTGGATGGATTGAATTTAAATCATACTTTTAGGGATGCATGACATCAATTTTGGCATCGAAATCGGCTCTTATTCATTTATTTTCTTTTTTATACATTAATATTTTTTGGGCCCTATAATGTCATGCAATAAAAGGCTTCTCTCTAACATCTATAAATATAAATATTAGTGTATTTTGGTTCTCTTTTGTTCTCAACAATAGGGAAGCATTCAATAAATAAATGTTTGAGCTCATTTTTGGAAAATGCAAAAACCTAATAAAAGCGTTCAGGTGGAGTAACTGTAGGTCCATCAGCCTCCAACGTTAGAGCGTCACCATAAACTTTCATCACAGAGCTACACCCTTAGATTGGTGCATCCATAGATGCCTAGCCAGATCTTTTGATCAATTTAAGGAAGAATGATCCATGTTTAAACATAGCTGGTATGTAGAACTCAGAACACCTGCTGTAAAATCAGTCAGACTAACACCAGTCAGTCACCACCATGATAAATGAAGTTACTTATAGTTTAAGGGACTATATTCTAAGAAAACTAAGCATGTTTACCATTGTTAAACGTATATTATTCCTATTTTTTTTTTTTCAATTCAGTTTATTTCTATAGCACCAATTCACAACACATGTCATCTCAAGGCACTTTTACAGTTCAACCAGATCATACAGTCAAATTGATTCAAAGTTTTCTATGCAAGGAAAACCAGTTGACTGCATCGACTCAAAGGGCAATCCCTCACACTAAGCATGCTTGTAGCGACAGTGGAGAGGAAAAACTCCTTTTAACAGGAAGAAAACCTCCAGCAGAACCAGGCTCAGTGTGAGCGCCATCTGCCGAGGCCTCACTGGGGTTCAAGGAGACGGAAGCAGAGATAGAAAAGACACAAAAGCAACTGTAAAAGGCAGGAAAAACACAGCCAGGCAGATGAGCCTCCCAGCCTGCTCCCATGTCAGAGTGGATGAGAGCATTTACAGCCAGTGACAGTCAGAGAAACAAGACTACACTGTCCTGTTTCTCAGACTGCCAATAGATATAGAGGAAAGTGGTTTAACTTATCAAAAAAAGGCTCATGAAGCTTCCTTTTGTTTGCATTTGTACCAAAATATGGGAGTGTTGCGCGCGCTTACAAGCGTTCTTAACCCTGCCTCCAAATGAATGAACGAGATTATCAGCTTTTCTTTATTAACAACTAACACGTTTAAATGAAAATTGAAAAGAGTATAATTTAGAAGTTAAAAAATAATTAAAAAAAACAGTAGTACAACGATTACAGTGAGTATAGCCGTTTAGCTTATCGGCTTCCAGTGAGTGACCTGTCACATGCTGACTGATCTAACGTCCAGTTGTGTCACATTTTCTGAAGCAGAGCTGCTGTCACCACAATTAGTGATTTTCACCATAAATAATCCCCCCAATAGAGAAATAAGAGGATTGTCATAATTATACAAAATGTATTTAGATAGTTTTAAGAGAACCCAGAGTTCAAGAGGTCAGTTTATATTCTGTAAGCTAGCTAAAACAAGCTAGCTGTGGCTAGCTGCCTAGCTCGACAGGCCTGATTTCCTCCAAACACACAAACACATGACTCCATCAAAGTTCTCCTCTGTTTCCACCCGCGGGAGGGGGCAGAGGGAGGCCTACCTGCTGCGAGGTGAGCTCCACATGCAGGGCTCGAGAGGATGAAGCTCCAGAGTTGGTGACAGAGGCAAGAGCCCGACCGGTGATGGAGTTCATCCTCCTGTCGGCATCTAGCGAGTCCCCCTCATTCAACAAAACGCTCCATCCCCAGTGTTTCCCTCCGAAAGTTCACCAAGATGCAGGGAACCACGGCAGGCGCTCAGACACGCGTTTAAAGCTCTCCGGGAGCTGTCAGTCCAGCAGCTGGTCAGACGTAAACAAAGTGCAGGCTATTCTGCTACAATTGCTTCGGAAGTCCGTTTCCGAATTGGAAGTACGTCAAGGAGGTCCGTGATTGGCTCAAACGGACGTCCATCAAAAGAGGGCGGGGCTCGGTCCTGGCAATGAGCGTTCCTATTGGTTGAGAGATGCGTTAGTCAACCAGGAAGAGGCCAGCGTCCGCTGAATTCTGCAAAATCTGCTAAATATGAGGAAGTTGTAGGAGCAGCGTGACATTCAAGTGACAGAACAGCACCTCGCTGCACAGTTTCTCTGTTAAAAAAGTCTCCAGCAATTAAACTTCTATGTTTAATATTATAATTGAAGCAAATCTATATTTTTTTCTTTCGTTTATCTATTTTTTTGTTTACCGCTATCTGTTTAAGTGGTTTTTGAGGAAAATTTGGCTTTCACGATTGGATGTTTCAGTCAAATGTACCATTATTTATTCTCTCTGTTTCTTCTCTTCATTGACATTTTTTGAATACATTTCTGAGGAGATTTACTGGTTCTTGTCAAATCCTAAAAATGTTTTTATAGATTAAATTACCGTTTGGTATTTCTCCTTTGGTTTTGTTCCGTCTGAGCTTGTCAGCTCTATTTTTCTTTGCTCTCCTTCTTTTCAATAAAAATAGTCTTCTAAGTTAAACACAGTTATGACCTTATTTTATTATTTCAACAGAATTTGCATGTTTACTACACTAAGATTGTTAATAATTTATATAAACATTGATATTCTTTACCTTTTTTTCTCCTATATCATTTTCAACGCAAAATTATCTAAACGTGATAATGTTCTCTGCAAAAAAGTAATTTATCCTATCATAAATTATGTTATTGTGTATTAAATACTCCAAGAGCTAATTTGTATTATTTTTATTATTTATTTATTTATTTGCATTTGTTTCTGAGAATTATCGCGCCAAAATAAAAATTATTAATCTATAGGCAGCAGTGTTGTGACAATTTCATTCTTTTGTCTTTGTTGATTTTACTTTTTTCCATGTTCACTCCTTCTATTGTATGTTTGATCTCTAATAATGTTGTTAAGCACTTTGGTATTCATTTGCTAAATAAATACATTTTGATTTGATCTGATTTAAGCATCAATCTGGAAAAGAAGACGCAAGCGGAATATTTATTGACCACTAGGGGGCGACTCCATCTCATTTCCAGCCTTTTAACAAAAGTGTATTTAATAATGATTTTTGGCTTTCTGTGAAATTTACTTTTTTTTACAGGCTTTTTTTAAAAATTTTCTGTTAGAATCCATATAAAGCAGACAATTTTTTGTGGTATTTAATAAGCACACTTTTTGCAATGCAAATTTTGAATGAATTATTTAACTTTCTTTTTTTATATTTGTTCATCTTACAGCCACAGTGTAAGGCTTTTTTGGGGATAATTTCTTAAGGCAACTAAACAGTGTAAGGATTTATAGTTTCTAGTTTTGGGATTAAAAATCTGAAGAGAAATTGCTCATTCTTATTTCAATATTAGCTCATGGTCAGTTTTAATAAATGGAGACCTGCTACATCCCCTATGATAACTGATTTTTAGAGGCCATGTCCTTTCTTCAGATTCCATCACCTGGGCTGTGTCTCTGCAGCTCCTCCACAGATAGCACACTCTCCTTACCTGAACGTCTAAAGCCTTAAATGGCCAAGCTCCATCTTACATCAGTGACCTGACTGTCCCTTAAAAACCACAAGTCTGAGCGCCAAGAGACGTCAATCTGGAAGAAGACCTCCCTTGTCTGCACATGCGCAGTCGACTAAAGGCCAATTTATGCTTCTGACACATAGCCTCTGCAACCATCAAATCTGTCTCTGTGCGAGACCACACCCCCCGCGTTGAGGTTCTACGATCGTCATTGTGCACCTCAACAAAATCCTGACTACGCGTCGGACGGTCGCAAACCCGCGCAGACCTCAAGCGGAAGTGCGCTAACAAAAAGCAGCTGTGATTGGTCCTTTCAGGCTGTCTGTGTGCTCGTCCTTCTCGATTTGATGCCGGGGCGCCATTTTTAAAACCCGGGGAACAACTACGATGGACAACTATGACGAAAGGTTAATCTAGGAAGTACAATCATTTGTACGATGCCTCAGACAAATTACATAAAGATGCCAAGGTCTCTGCCAACTGCTGGATGGCGATCAGCCAGATCCTGTTCCTTTTCGATATCTAGAAACTCTAGATCCATCTCTGTGACCGTGATATCTTACAGACGCGCCATTGATGTTTTGGAAGATGAAAAACTCCCACCAACGCCACCAAAGTTCTCGTGAGTTCTCAAATAGGCTCCCCTTTGCGCTTTGGCGTTAAATTGCTTTGCTTCCCTAGAAATTCCAGACCAACGGTGCAGAAGCATACCAGCCAAACTGGTTTGAACAAGACCCAAGCGACATTTGATGTGTGCGGCTGCAGAAGTCTAATCTGCCCTTAAATCGAGCTCGTAGCTCTGCTTCAACAGCAGGAGTTGCCCACGAACACCTTACAATGGCCGACTGAATTTCAAACATGTTTGATTTTCTCCCGACCTTACAATTCCTGATCGGTAGGTGGTTGTAAGAAGCTAATCGCCCCTTGTTACCCCCTGTATAATACGACTCGGCCCGATCTAAAAATTGTCGCACGACTGTAAAATTGGCCCAAAAAGGGCAACAACAACAAAACAAAAAAATCGTACAGTGTATGCCCGTCTTTAACTGAATTGAACCGTCAGTTTAGCAGCAAAGTCATGTCTTGGTAGGTTTGTACCGTATTCCATCCAATTATATATATATGGTTTAAACAGCATGGTGTGGGTTGTTTTGGATATCCTTTTGCTGTGTTCCTTGGTTGTTTATCTGATCATGATGCTTTGAAGTTTGTGGTAATATTGTGACCAAATGTAGAAAGGAATGTAGGTCTGCACCACACTTTAGTTAGGTTTGTTAGTTTCTATGCTACCAGACAGTGTGAATTAATAAAACAAAACAATGGATACCTATTCATTTGTCACTAAGCAACTAGATATTTCACTTCTATATTCCAAACATCTAGAATTTTACATTTTTGTTTTCTAGTCTTAATGACATACAATGGCCTGTTCAAAGGTGCAAATGATAACGAGGAGCCTGCAGAAAATGGTTCAACAAAAATACAAAAACAGATCCAGGTCTCTTGGAAACATACAAAATTTTAATTTAAATATTTAAAGACAGATGACGTCCATCAGAAGGCATCTTCTTCATTGCTCTGGGATTCACTACTCTGAGGAAGTCACAGTGTTGAGACGAGAGGAAATTTATCTTCCAGCTTATTACAGACTACCTTCATACAGATCAACATGACGTTACCTTAAATATTTGATTCTTACAGAGTTACGATTCTGCTCAGAACAATTAGCAGGGGGACAGGAGAACCTGCAAACACTACGCAGCTTAAAGGGTTAACTCCACATTTGAAAGGAAGTTCTGTTTAGCACTTAAGGAGGAGAACTTTCTGGGGACTAACTAGATTAGTTAGTTGCCATGGCTGAAGCTAACAATTAGGCTGAGAGAGGCTAAGACCAGGGGAGATTTTTATACTGCAAAAATTGTTCTAAAAAGAAATTAAAAAAAATTTAAAAAGTGTATTTGGCCTTAAATTTGAGCAGCTAATTATCATGATCTGCCAACAGATTATTTTGCCCTTAAAAAAAAAAGAGAAAAAAAAAAGGATAATTTAACATTATGCAACTAAAACAGGATAACAGTTTTCTTATTCTAAATGTAAATCCACTTAACCCATTGGCACATTTTATTACCTGCTCAAAATAAGGCAGAATTCACCAATTCCAATAAAATCCAAAATCCATCTTAAAAAAGAAAAGCAAAGATTTCTGCATAAACCATTTCAACCGTCATGATGCTTAGAATAAGCAGTTATTTACAATCAGATATTTCCTTACACTGGGATGTGAAGCTAAAAGCAGAGCGCCAAAAGTGATTTTTGTAAAAAAAAATAAAATAAAATGTGAAATGTTTCTCAGAGTAACTCAAAACAACAGGGAGGTCATTGGTGGTGAACCATCGTCCTGCCTCTAGTTCCGGTCTATGTAATCATCTACTTAAGAGTAAATAACAGCCTCAAATAAACATAATGATGGTTTAAAGGTCAGATAAAAGGCAAACAAATAGGTGGAATGTTTTTAAAACAAAAGTAGTCCTAGCCCTTAGCTTTAAACTAGCTAAAGGATGCTTCAAAAAGAGTGAACTCCACTATGGAGTAGATTTTGTTCCATTATTGTTGCAGCAAAGAACATGTTTTGTAAATGAAAGTTTATGAAATGCAACAAAGAAAGGAAACAAAAAAAAACAAAAAAACTTCTTAATCCAAAAAAGGCTTAAAGATTACCTTTGCTGTTTTGTTAGATATTAGATTTGATTTTTTTCAAATTTCTGTTTTTCAGATCGAGTTTTATGAATTTAGATTTTTTCAAATTGCATTTCACAGAACACTTTCTCTTCACCTCAAGCGCAATTAAATGTTAACATTCAGGCAGACTAAAAGAAATGCAACTTTGCTCCTCGTTCCAGAGGAAAGCCCGCCCCCCAGAGGTGAAGAGATGATCTGCAAGAATGGAATTGGTTACGGTAACTCAATCGGAAAAACAAAAAAATTTAAAAAAAAATGATTTTTAGAACATTATATGTGAAAAACGATAAAAATAAAAAGCTAGAGAAAACAGTTAAGTTAATCTTCAAACTTTCTTTTGATTAAGAAGTTTTTCGGTTTCATTTCTGGATTGCAATTTCCTTTTTGATATAAATCATTTTTAAAATTTTATTTCCATCAACAAAACATGTTCTCCGTTTCCAACAATAATGGACCAATATTCCTTCCATACTGCAGGTGAGTTATTGACTCCTTCCTTTAACAGAGCCTCCTTCCAAAGGCCTGAATCCCTTTAACACAAAGAATCAATGTTGACTGATCAAACTACATCACTTTCTGGAACCCATTAGGTTTTTGGCACCAACAAACCCAATCCACCTGTTAAACCTCAAAACTTTTCAATTAAAGGTGTGAAGACAGAGGAATGATCAGTTTTCACGGCATAGATAACAGGCGTCCAGCTAGAATGAAGCCGTAAGCAGCAGATAGATCTTTTCAAAAACGAAATTAAAGCCGACTGTTAAGACAAGCTTCAGAGCTTAATCGCTTATAAAAGTGCATGAGAAATACTCTAGAGGGGACCAACCAAACGGGCTTAATCACCTTAAAGGAATACAATTAATACTTTATGGCATCATCAGTTACAGGCACATGGGTAAAGTTCATCCAGCCTGTAGAAAATGTACACCGTCTGTGTACAATCCACAGAAATCAGCAGGTGGGACAAAACAAACCTTTGGCTCAATTAACTTTAGGCTTATTAAACATTATTAAAGTGGTGCTTGCCACTTGCATTGTTTCTGTGTTTAAAGTAGATTTTCCAGCTCCATCTAGTGGAGCTTACCCCCCTCTGCCTGAATGGGACAGTACAGGCGTCTTAGAAACACGAATAAACCAGAAGAGGCACAGCTTTTGATGTGGTGTTTGGTGTAACTTTGTCCAAAAAAAAAACAAAAACATTTCTGCAGTGAGGCAACCATCCTTTAAGTCTTTTCCTGAGCTCCAGCGACAGCTGTTTTGAGCCGACATTGAGAACACTGCAGTGGATGGAGATTTCTTCAGCAGACGTCTACAGGTGTGTGGTTTCATGCTCCAGAGGTAAACCGGACGGCTGAGGCAGCGGGAGGAGAGAAGCTCTGCTCCTGGTCCTCTCACTGGATGTGCAGGATGTCGCTCTCTTTCAGGCCAAAGCGGGTTTTGTACTTGTCAAAAAGGCACTGGAGCGACCTGATGTACATTCCATGGTACAGATCCACCATCTCCTCTGTCGGGTCCTCAATTTTAGGCACCGTTATTGGCTCCCCCACTGTAAGAGGAAAACAAGTTTTTAGAGACCAAGCTTTTGACCTACGGTGACCAGACCTCCCTGATTTCCAGTCCCTGTTTTGAAGCACCTGTCTTCAGATGAAACTGGCGCTGATTTTACAGTTTTATGAATGAGGGGGAAATGTTGCATGCAGACTGTTATTATGGTAGAAAGAGCACTTAAGCATGTTGCACGCAGTAACAGCTGTTAGCAAGCTGGTTGGCAGCTGTGATGAGGAGCAGAGTGCAGCACTACAGTGAAATCCTCCGGCCCGCTCCAGACCGCCTGAGCGAAACCTACAGCATCTGCGGTTCCTCCTTTCTGGGCTCCGGCTTCTGACTTCCTCAGAGCTCAATGCTGAGGATGCGCTACTTTTTAAAAAATTAATTATTATTATTATTATTATTATTATTATTATTATTATTATTATTATTATTATTATTATTATTATTATTATTATTATTATTATTATTATTATTATTATTATTATTATTATTATAGGAGCAAAACATGCAGAAATGCCCAAACATTTCTTTTCATTGTAACCATTGTAATAGCGATAATTAGGATCATACAACATTTGTTTGTTCTTTACTTCCAGACTTCCATCTCTTCATTCATGCCTGAGATATTTTGTTTTGAAGTTGGGAGAAGCGCTCTTGGAAGCTGTGACGGGATTAAATGAAACTTTTAAGCCTCTTAATATAAAATGAATATTTTGATGGAGATGAGAAATTTGCTTCATGGTACAATTTCTTTTTATATATGTTAGTTTTTATGACACTAATGACTTGATTTTATGGACAGTAGGATAGGAAAGGGGGTTCCAATAGTTTGCGTCCAATAATTTAAATAAGCTGTCTTAGTTTTTTGGAATATATAAAAATGATGCTCTGATTTTTCAGTTACCGATCTGTCGTTATGGGAATTTGATTTTATTATGTCTGTGTTAGATTAGTCTAAGATTGATAGAAGAGGAAGAAGATTAGAAGACTGAAAGAAGATTGAATGAGAGCAGAGGAAAAATCTACTTAGAGGAGTAAAACAGAGCAGGTAGAAGTCAGCTACAAACATAGAAGATAGAGAGGGAAGAAGCCTAAATGACTCAGTGGCACTAAAACACTATCGATTGATTCATTTTATTAATCTTAAGAAATAGGAGAGGGACATTCCTGGATTTCACATTTTACTTTTGTTGTTTAAATATCAAATAAATATCAATTTCTATGATATGCATTTCTTTTCATCTACGAGCAGGGAATGTCTCCAGATATGATTTCAGAAATCTGGTAATTTTATTTTGACCCCCAGATTCCACATACTCCGTTGGCGCTCTGCTCCGCACACATACGCCGTGCAGAGTACTTGTCTATCATTTTAATCAAAGAACTGTTCCACTAATCTTCTCCGTCCTTCACTATCAAAATACGGAGCCGAGCTATTTTTTTCTCCGGTCTGGTCAAGATTCATGATTGCAATCACACCAAACAGGAAAAAAAATAATTAAATAGGGTAACGACAGATTCACCATGCACGATCCTAGTTATCCCGATTACAAAAATACACAACTAGAAGAAAATATTTGGGTAGAAACTGCACATACGCTGGATGCTGATGGTTTTTTTTTTTTTTAATACGTCATTAAATTAAGTGTTCATTTCAGTGTGTTTTGCTCCTATAAATTTAATGATGATATCGCGCATGATCTCCTCGAGCTCGGAGGAAGTTGGACCGGAGCAAGACGGTAGGAACAGCAGAGGCTGTAGCCTTTGCTTTGTGCAGGCGGTCTGGAGCGGAGCGGGCTGGACATGGAGGATGTGGGATTTCAGGGAAACTCTCATCTGCCACTAGGTCACATTGAGGCAGATTAAAAGGTAAAGATCATCATGGACAGGCTGACCTGGTATTAACATCCTAACTGATTGGATCTATACAGAGACAGAATAACATTTTCAACTTTTAATTATCAGTGAATTCTCCACTAAATTATCTTTAAAGCACCATCCAAACAAAGAATTTATACTGCTTTGCCAACGTGTTCCTACCTCTTAAACTTGCCATGAACTTCCCTGTGTTTTACTGCTATTTTATTGAAAAAAAAAAAAAAAAAAAAACTAAACAAACTTCAGATAGCTTCCAGCTGTTCTCAGAAAGGCTCAGGGCTCCTTAATAAAAAGAAAAGCATTGTAAAACAATTTTAATCAATCACTCAAAGAGCATAGAGCAATAGTTTATTGCCAGAGATCAATAAACCGAGAAGCAGCAAAACGGCTGATCGTTACTCTGGAGGAGCTGCAGAGGTCCACAGCTCGGGTTTGAGAATTTGTCACTACAGCTGAGACCTAGTGCAAGCCTCAGACACCCTCCACAATCACATAGACTGATGGATGTCTTGAAGAGCGAGCATCAGAAATGAAATCATATTATCTCATAGCTTCTAGAATATAAATTAATTTCTCTCCTGCTGCGAACAATGTAGCGACCTTTAACCATTACACTGCAAAAATAATCTAGAAATAAGTAAAGATTGTATTTGTATGTGTATTTACCCTTAATTTAAGTAGGTAAATAAGAGGATTTTTACTCTTAAAATTAATAATTAAATAAAATGCACTTGAAAACAGGCAATGTAATTGTTTTTTCTCATTTTAAATGTAAATGGTATTGTTCCATTGGCAAAGTGTCTCACTTACCTCCTCAATCCAAGAAAAAATCCACTTATTTAAAAAAAAAAAAAAACTTACTTATTAAGATTTACATTTTTTGTAGCGTATCAAAGCTTTTAAAGATGTACTTAAAAAAAAAGAGCTTTTAAACTAGTTATGAGTCATAAATAATTTTATTCCCCTTAAGAATCTAAAAGGCTCAAGAGGGTATGAATACTTTAGAGACCTTTAGGGTGCATTTTTGTCGTTTTCACTCTTGTAGATGCATAACAACGAATGCAGACACTTGCCTATGGTTGTGATAGGATTTCCAAAAGGCACGATTCCCCAGGCGCTGCCGTAGAAAAGGCAAGGGGCAAAACCCAAGATCTTCTGCAAACGCTTCTGCAGGGCTCTCCAGCAGGTCCCCTCCTCAAAGATCACCTGCCTGTAGGCGTCATTCTCTCCGAAAGAATACACTGGAACCAGGTCGGACCTGAACCATCACAGAGGAAGTCATTCAGCTAAAGTTTACATTCAAGAACACAAAGTATAGAAACTACAAAAAAAGTGGGGAAACGGACACATTTAGCCTCATTAAGGTTGACCTAAAAATTCCTAGACTTCTGTTATCTACCAGGCTTAACAGTCAACATCCCAAGTATTTATGCATTTATTGTTATATAGTCATGATATCAGAAAATGGCCTGGCAGAGAAGAGATCATTACGATTGAGGGTTCAGAGCAGTGGAGGTTCTAGACCTAATTTTCCAGGGGAGGCCAGCGTGTTTCTTTTAATGGGGGCACAAAAAAGCATGAAGCAAAAAAATGGGCAAAGGATTTAAATATTTTAACAGAGCTGCATGACATGAAATTTCCATTGAATTAGGTTTCATTAAAATTCCAACTGAAAATATTTATTTTTGGCTCGAAAATGTTCATTTGATTTATCCACAAAATAAAAATAAAAACCCCTTAGCATAGCAAAACAGCAACTCAAAAAAAGTATTCATATAAATATCTAAAAGATCGAATAAAGTTATTATTTGGAATATTAGGTCAATATACATTTATAATTTAGGAATTTTACATGTTTATAACTTAACTTAAGTTAAAATTACAGTTTTCTATAAACTCAGAATTAGAAGTCAAGAAAAACTGATAAATTCAGTGTTAAAAATTATTTCAAAATTTAACAAAAATGTAAAAATTGAGTATTGAGTATTTTTTTAAATTAGTTTAAAAAAAAAACATTTAGCAGATGAAAACTGGGATCCTATCTCAATACCACTGAAGCTAACACCTTATTGTTTTTAAATAATCAGTAAAACAGAATTTGTAAAAAAAAAAAAAAAAAAGAAATAGATTCAAAGGACCTATCAGTAAGCATGTCTGTTCCAGCGCGCATCATCATCAGAACTTGTTTGAGTATCATGTCTGCAGTATACTGGTCATAACAGGGGCCAGGACATGATCTACAGGGGCACTGGCCCCCATTGGCCCCCCGTCTAGAACCGCACATGGTTCAGAGGAAACGTGTAAAATAAAATATGTCCGTTTAACCAAGTGGGATGCTTTCATTTGGAAACCACAGCTAAAAGAAACGTCCAACAGACGCTGGCTTCAGCTGTTTTTTGTTGTTGTTGTTTTTTAAACCAGTGTCCAGTCTGGCGATGTGGCAATAACAATAATTGTCTTGATGCCAAAAAGCGAGGCTAACAGATTTTGCTTTCACAAGTGGAGCAGTATGACTATGGCCATAGTGTTCTGCTTGATTTATGCATATACATTGCTTTATTATAAATCATGCAGGGAGTATTACAGATTATAAGGACTAACATTGCAGTTAGTAGAACAGGAAAGGAAAAACAGAAAAATAAAAAAACATGAAAAAAGAGGAGATAAAAGGAGATAATGATAAAAAGTCTTCTTTTTACATCTTTCTTTGCAGGTGATGAAGCAGAGAGAACAGCACAACCAGTGGATATAGTATAGGAGATACAATGAAGTAGCACCCTGATACTATCGCTGAAGTATAAGCAGTATTATTTAATCTGATTTTTTGTTAACCTGGAGTCCGTTTAGTTCGCCCTGCTGGCATTAGCAGCCTATTTTCAGCGCCGTTCTGGAGAAACACATGGGGTTTTGTTCTGGCGATGCATAACAATTACGCAAGGGGATTGTAGAAATGGGAAACTTTATGATTGATGTCAGTAGGAGAACTTTAGGGACGCTTCGTTTAATTACCTTCTCAAATTGTCTTAGGCAACACTTTCAGGATTTGGGGTTTTACACAGAGATCATCCTCAAGGCTAGTTTCCACCTTTGAAAAAGGAAAGCTATTCAACTGGCTGGAACATCATGCCTATTTTAAAAGAAATGAACCACTTCTGGAAAGTGCATCCAAAGCGCCCTGAACTTCACAAATTAAAACACTAACCTAGTTGTTATGAATGAAGGATCTTCATCACTGCACATAAGGTGCACAGAGTGATAGGTTTGCATTAGAGAAACATACCAAGATGACTTATCGGTGGAGTTAATAACGGGGATTAATGTACTGCTGAGTGCAGGTCAGGACGGGTTCACGCAGTCTGACCTTTCAGCAGCGGTAGGCCATGCCACGAGGCGCTCAACACGACACATTCATAACAGATTTACTGACGCCTTGCTCTGGGCTTTTCTGACCTTTCAAAGGTTAATCATGTAGGGTTTGTTCATTCCTGAGGTTCACAACAGCAGAGAAGTTTTCATAGCAGATTTGGCTTAGGTTGTATTTTGAGACCTTGAAGTGTGTGTTTATGTTGCAGCGTTAAAGCGGGACTCACCCTTTCTGCAGGGCCAGCCTTACAAAGCCTTTGCGGTTCTTTAGGGTGACAGAATTCATGCCCGGTGCACAGTGCAGAGACTCCGCTGCTCCTCCGACTACAATCACTACAGCGTTTCCCGTCCCGTTGCAGGACAGCAGGTAGTCGATGGAGTGCCTGTTCACTGGGCAGATACCTGCAACAGGGAGCAAGATACAGAAACAAGGCATTCGCTGTTAATTTGGTTAAAATTATGCACATATTTATTACAAAACAGTAAAAGGTGTATAAATAATTTGCATTTAGGGTGAAAATCCTGAATTGTCAGTAAATTTGCTCCATTCAGAACTCCTTAAGAGGCTTACTTTTAGTTTCAATTCTGCATAAATTCATCTCTAAGGAGCTTTTTGCCATCCAATTAGTCTGATCAAACTGTCAATATTCTTGCAATTAACACAATTATCTTAGTTGCAGCCCTACTTCATTCATGATAATAAAGGTTGCACAAGTTTCAATGTAAAGAAATAAGTTAATAATCAAACATCAATGAATAGCAGATGTAGGAAGCAGCAGTGTATGCACCTCTTGTGATCTAAAGGCGTGGCTGTTGAATACACTAATAAATCAGAGGGCGTTTCACTCACTGATCAGTGTTAAATTAGCGCTCTATCTCCAGATCAGGTCATTTTGATTATGTTCCAAAATGTAAACTAAGGTGTATTTATATTTTCACAGATATGTGGAAAAGCAAAAAAGCACAGTCAGATTAGTTGCTTTTTAAGCCGCAGAAATAACTCTAAAGGCCAATCTATGCTTCTGAGGCATAGCCTCTGCAACCGTCAAAACTGTCTCTGTGCACGACCATGGCCCGCGTGCAGAGGTTCCGCAACCGTTGTTGCGCAAAAACAAAAAAATCCTGGCTACGCGTCGGATGTTGCAATCCCGCACAGACCTTAAGCAGAAGTGTGCAGACAAAAAGCATCTGTGATTGTTCCATGGTATGCCTTTCTGGCTGTCTGTGTGGTCGTCCTTCTCGATTCGGTGCTGGGGGCACGCTATTTTTAAAAACCGAGGAACAAGTACAATGGACAACTAAGACGAAAGGTAAATCCGGGAGGTTTGGAAGTACAACCAATTGTACGATGCCTCAGACGAACTATATAAAGATGACCGTGATATCTTGCAGACACGGCATTGTTTTTTTGGAAGATAAAATGCTCCCGCTGGCACTGCCGAAGTGCTTGTGACCATACGCTGAAGTTCTCGTGAGTTCTCAAATAGGCTCCCTGTTGTGCTTTTGACAATGCTGTGTGTCCCTAGAAATTCCAAACTGATGGTGCAGAAGCATGCCAGCAAAACTGGTTCGTGACCAGACCCAAGCGACATCTGATGTGTGTGGTTGCAGAAGTCTAATCTGCCCTTAAGGGTGCATTCAGATGGAACGCAGTGTCCGTGGCAATTTCCAAGAGCACTGAGTGAGTCATACGAAAGAGGGAAGCTTGGTCTTCCATTTCAACTCTACAGGTCCCCTCAAGATGGATGATAGGCGCCACTTAGACTCCCAATCGCTGCATCATTCAGATGCAGCGATTGGGGCAGCGACTATAAAGGACGGGAGGTAAAGGAGGATGACAAACATTTAAAAAAAAAAAATCAAAATCTAGATATGTCATATTTTCTTTAAAATAAATGAATTTTTTCTTGAATTGAGGAGGTAAGTGAGGCATTTTGCCAATGGAACAAGACAATTTACATTCAAAATAGGAAAAAAAAAACAATTGCATCATCTTATTTTTAATCCATATTATCTAATTTACTTATTTTGAGAGTAAAAATACTCAATCTTATTTACCTGCTCAAATTAAGGCTAAATACACTTCTAGATACACTTCTAGATAGTTTTTGCAGTGTAGGGCTAAATTAAAACAACTTCTTTAAAAAGCCATCTAAAAACCTTGTAATAGCATTCTTTGTTTCATCCTTTGTCAGCATTATTTTATCATCTTCCCTTCTCACAAAAAAATAAAATACAGCTTTGTCTCGGCTGCACTCATTCAACCTCTTCACAACCACAAACAATCCCTGATTTGTTGCCACAATGCAACTTCACAGAAAGGTTCAGATGTTTTCAGCTTCAGCGGTCACTGCTCCGATCCCTCCTCGCAGTGCCATCAGAACAGTGGCTGCCTGCAGAGGGATACTACGCAGATCCACCGCTCTTGCTGCAGACACCATGTTCGGCGTGAATGCACCCTAAGAGATAACTCTCCATGAGAACAAACGTGTACAAAGTGTCTAGAAGGTATCGCTGAGAAAAGATGAAGTCAAAAGAACAAAGAGCCCCTCAGCAGTTGAAGCTCTAGAAATGAGTCAAATCAGCAGATAGAAGTAAACAGGAGCTGTTGAAGCTGGACAACAGGACAAGGGTCAGCTCCCTGACAAACACGGTTATCGACATCATCAAACATTCCAAGAAGTCAAACACCCCTCCAGCAGCAGACGGTGCTTCTCACCTCCAGACATCAGGTAGTCCCGAAGGACGGGCAGGCGGAAGTTTCCTGCCAGGGTTGCCAGGGAGGGTTTGATCCCCGGGAATTTCTTAGAGAATCCCGTAGCCTCTGTACCAAAGTTGCAGAAAGCCCCAAAGCAGAAGATACCGTGGGGATGGTAGCCCAGTATGTAGTTCCGGCTGGGAAGCAGATCATGGGTTTTGATGAGCTGAAAGACATGAAGAGGGTTGGGCTGGATGATACACATCTGTATGATACAAGCATAACCATACTAAATAATGACATCTTGCTAAGTAATCCTATGTTAACCGATCAGGCTTCAGTGATTCTCCCATTTCAGGAGTTTTCTGTGTGCTGGGAGGCACTAATCGATAAAGATATTGATTGATGAGTTATTGTTTTTACAGAGGATCTGGGAACGACTCCAATGTTTTAGTAAGACTGGGACATCCTTATCAGCTCAAATCCAATGGCGCTCTTCTGTACCTCCTTAAACACAATCATAAAACTACTGACCCAGTGCGCATGGTTCCCATCTGCTCAGTCTGGCCGGGTTGGACTTTTAACGCTCTGCACCATTTCAAGATCTTGATTTCTTTATTTGCACATTTACACACACAAAAAAAAAAAGGTGCAAACCCAGCTCACAAACAGCTCTCCTGACGTGCACACAAGGCTTCCATAGCAGCAAGTCAAAGCTGGGGTTGCATAATCCCATTAGGAAAATGCGATCCCATTTAAGATTGCCATAGTAGCTCAGTCCTCCGTCTGGCAGCTGATATATGCCGGATGGTCGGAGGAAGGAGCAGAGAACAGACCTAGTGGCCGAAGCAAACAGGTAGCACTTACCCAGAAGTACCTTTGTTTTTTTAGGTTTACATCAGAATGCATAAGGCTGTTTATCTGACAATCAATCCAAATCCAGATTTACTGTGGTGCTCACTTCCACACAAACATATGGTCAGACTTTGACCAGTTAGCTTCCAGCTCATAAATAATAATCTCTTCCTCGGTACATGCCTGTTTTTCTCCCTTTTTATATCTATAAAGGCATGAAAGGTCAACTTAAGTCCTCCTTCCTTAGGACCTAAGTACACGTTCCAGCTCTGTGTTGACTCATGCAGGATTTACAGTGCTATTGATATTTGTAACGAAAGACAAACAGGAGGCATGGCAGCTGGATCTCAAACAGACAAAGACAAGCAGTTCAACAGTACAAACATCACGGATCAATTTGATTAACAAAGTCCAGTTACCTCAGTTTGGTGGAACAGAAAACAAGGTTTTTGTTTTTAAATGGATGCACCGAATTATCCGAGTTCTCTGATTTTGGTTTTTAAACCTGCTGATTGCTTTGCATTTACAATGGCTGCTGCCTGGCATTTATGCTGATTGTATCAACACCCTGTAAAGTAGTGAGCAGACAAACCTTTCACAAATAAATAACTTTAAAAAAGTCTGCCATGCATTTGTAATCGCGAATATACCCATAAATAAAACCAAGATGCCTTCATAATCAATATAAACATTAGGCTTTGGCTTTTTGGCTGGCATGAAAAACATTATGCTTTAAAGCAAAGTAACAGAGTTTGTTAATGCTGGATACAGCATTGGTGAAGCACGGTGGTGGCAGTATCAGGCCGTGAGGATTGTCAAGAGAGGCGCCAAGTACTGATGGGCATACAGGTGGAGTTTCATAGAGTTCTGGGGTGAAAGTTAACCTCCCAAAAGGCCTAGTCAAAGCCCAGACATGAACCCAACTTGAGTAGAATGTGTAGTTAAATTTGAATTCTACAAAGTATAAATCTAGGAAGCCTGTTTTAAGATGCATTTGCAAAAGGGAGGGACATTAAACAGAATTGTTCAAGGAGACTCGACCTTGTTGAGTTTTTAGCCAATCACAGCAGCTGCTGAGACGCATCGCATTTTTTATTTGTTTCACGGAGTGAACTCATAAATCAAACCCTTAACAAATCCACTCTGGAGGAACAAGCGACCATGTTTCCATCCACAAAAGGCAAAAGTCGCATCTTTCTAATAATTTTTCAAAAGAAAAAGAGGGTATTCCAGCAGCAGCAGCCATATTTGTTCGGTTTCAGCCTTCCACCTCGGGTGGATTTCGGTATCGAAGCTAACGCATCGTTAACGATAAGTGTTACTACTAGTGTTCTTAAAAAAATTACTTTTCTCTCTGTTTGCAACACTGATTATCACATATAATCGTCATCCCTTCATCTAAAGCGATTTTATACACTTCTATGCTGATATTAGCTGTTCACACTAGTTTTTAAAGCATGTGAAGTTTAAATAGGAGGGTTCAAAATTTAAGATGATTAAATTTATGTTATTTAGGATATCACATTCAACTTAATGCAATATCTGTGAACTTTTGTCCCTAAAGAATCTATCGTTTTGTTTTGGCTGCCCCATCAAAAATCACCACATTTATTAATCTACCTATATCGCCGACATTCATGTACCTCCTCTTTCTCTGTCCTCCCAACATCCTTCACTAAATTCATCCTCCAGTCCCGCCTGCAGTCATTTAGTTTCCACTATTTCACATGGAAAGTCCCACCTGCTCTTTCCTCACATTATAGATCAAAATGTCATCTGCGTATAACATAATCCATTGAGGCTCCCAGTGGACGTTACCTTTTAGGCTGCCTAGCTTTGGTTTTGCTCATTTTGTTAGGAAATAAAGCCTACATTTTCCATAATATTATGTGACCACAATTACATCACTCTGCATGCATAGTGGCAAATAAAATAGAAAATTATATACATTTATACATTTGTGCACACATATATACATACACATATACATACACACATATACATAAACACATACATATATATATTTTAATTCAAAGAGGTATAAAATCTTAGTTGCATTGGGATAACCGTACTATGGTTAATAGACATTAAAGCTGGAGCTAAAGCTCAGTATTTTGATGCTGCTGTAAAATCAGTAGACATGCAAATACATGTTCTTGCTAATAATGCTAATGGTGTTAGCAATGCTTTTAAGCTCCATCCTCCAAGTTGAGGGTTTTCCAAGAGGCATTACAGCACGGTTACAATGGAAAGAGCTTCCTTAGTAGCTACATCAATGCCGACCATCTGGCTTTCTGGTAGTTCATAGGTTCTGCCAGTAGATGGCACTACGTCTGATTACACCTGCTCATGGCACCCTGTGCTGGGGTTCCATTTAGGCTCAAAAAAGGACCATCAAAACTCTATTGTGACGGACTTTTGGAGCATATAGCCTCACAAGTAAATGGATTCTAAAGGCATATAATGTGACCATTTACCTTTAAAGTCTCCCCTGTAAACATTTTCTAGAACAATATCAGATCTTCAACTATTTTTTTAAAATGACATCTAATATCAGTAATGAATAGTAATATACTCTCTTCTGGTTAAACTTAAATAACATTTGCTAGTTCTGATCAGGTGTGATTTAGTTTATTAGTCATCCAATTAAAAGTATGCATAAGAAAATAAATGATACCAGGTGAGAGACCTAAAGCAAAACTAAAGATTGAATAAAAGTTTGTGAAATTTACATTTTTTTAAGCAATCTAAATGTAGTCATTATCATTCCTTATCGCAGGTTTTAGTATATCAGTACAAAATGGTTTCAGTAAAAGCCAATCACAGCAAAAATGGTTCTAAAAATCTGATTTCCATCCTCACAAAACGGGTTTCTTCTTCCCTCTTACAACACTTCAGGTAGCATTTATTTTTTTGGGTGACCTAATTATCTTTTGAATCCAGAAACATGCTCAGACAGCTGACTGTAACAATCAGCAGGCGATATCCTGTGTTTAAACAGGATCCAGCCTTGACCTTTGGCCCATCCAGAGACAGCTACTGTACCACCCTCTGCATGGAGCCAGCGTGTTTTTGTGCCAGTTTGTGATTGCACACTGCTCCAGTCACAGCAAGGATTACCCAGATACCTTCAGACTATCAGGCAGAACAAAGGTTTAAACTCCAGACCAACGTACACCCTCCATCATTAACACGGGACAAGGAACACCATTGGAGCAGAAAACTGATACACCATCTAGCCCTGATAAGCCTTATCTACAGGAAGATGGTAGACATGCAAACAGCTGCTGAAGTCATACAGCACAGGCTCCACAGTGTCAGATTAAATAGTTTTCAGGATTTATTTTGATTTCCTGAGTTTTAAAGTTTCTTGAATTAGCACAATCAAGCAGAAAGTTGACATAATTACCCGGATGGGGAAATAGTCTCGGAAATATGTCCATACTGTCCAGTTTCTCACCCATGAAGACCTCCTACCACCTGAGAAAAAAACAAAAACAAGACATCAATATATATTTTTAAATGAGGACTGTAGAAGTAAATGATGAGTTTTCAAGAACAATCCAGTGCACCATATGAGCAATATTTTTAGCCATGATGGGTTCTTCAGCTTTAACCAACTGCCCCACCTTAAATCAAACCAACGGTTGTTTGTCGTTGGGATTAAACAATTTGTTTGAATAAATGCATGAGAATTTCTAAGGAGATTTTTCAAGTTTTAAATAAAGAAATTACATACATTTCCAATAAATTATGTATTTGATGGAAATTTCTTTTAAATCCAGTTTTCCACAAGTTTCACATTGCCATATTTATAAGGGGTCAGATATTAGTTATAACAGACTTTGATAATTATTTTAGAAGCAAAAATGATACAGTAAAAATAATAGAAGCTGTTTCGCTTTAAAGAATTCAAACAAAATATTGTCAAACAGACATAACCATGTTTACGCTGTATGCATTCTGGGTAAATGAAGTATGCTAGGTCCTTTATTACATAACAAAGTTATAAACAATCCATTGGACTTTGTTGTTTCCAAGATTGAAAGATGTTTTGCTTCCCATCAAGGAAGCTTCTTTTCAATTCAAAATGTCGTGAAATAATGTTAAGTCTCAAGGTTTCATACAGTAACCCAACAAAGCGTTGTTTTTGTTTAGGAAACATGCAAATTGAAACAGACGAACGGGTCCAATTCTTTGAAATGGGGGTCTTTCTTAACATAGATGGCTTCCTTCACGCCAGTAAAAGTAAGGAGACTTTTTAAAATCATAATCTGTTATTTTAAACAGAATTTAACACTGAATAAAATGAGGCGTTTATGCATCCATGTTATAAATTGACTTTTTAAATAAAAGAATATAAATAACAAAAACAAAAAAAGAACATTTCTCCATTTTTAAAACTAAAATGTTTTTTTGAAGTAGAGAACAACAATAATTTAGTTTGGTATAAAGACAATTTCCTGATTCAAATATTTTTATAAAACACCTGAACTGAATAAAATAACTGTTGTTTTCTTCTTTCTTTTCTCTGTCTTAATGAGAGCAGTGGGTTTCATGCTGCCCTGCAAGTAGGCTTTAAACTCCAAGGTTTAAATGGAGACAAAAGTCATTCCAAAGCACATATCAAGGAGACTCATTTTTGAGCCTGGATCTAGATTTATTTTTGATTCATGATTGGAGAATCCTGCTTCACAGCAGCAGGTTGAGCCAAACATGGACTCTAAATGTTCAGGGTCATCTTTGAGCACCATTTTACTTTTCTTTCACCAGTTCACCACAGTTCTTCCAGCAGTCCACTCTTTCTCTGCTCTCTTTTCTCATCATCATCCTCCTTCTTTCCCATTACCCGGCTTTGCCACAGGTTTTGCCTTGCTGTGTCTAAAGTAGCAGCAGCAGCCAAACTCCAGACTGACAGCAGCTCATTGGATAAGGTGCATCACATGTAGCCGCCTGATGAACGCTATGGAGGATTTTACCAGTATTAACAGGAGAAGTGGGGCAGAGTGAATTTACCCTGTATGCAGTGGTTTATAAATGTTTTACATAAGGTTAGGTCCGGGATTAGCCAGCAATGGGTCCGGATCCGGACAAGTAGTCCACTAATCTGTGACCTCTGCTTTATTGGTTCCAGTCCATTCCAGAGCTAAACAGGTCATCCACCCAGCATTCATTGCGCTTCCAGAAAAAAATGGCGACTTCCATGGGAAAAAATATAAGAAGGATATATAATTTTTGAAGTAATCATGAACTTTTAATTATCACAAGCAGCAATTTTGGAGTTTATAGAAAAACGACCAAATATTTATTCCCTTTAGGAGTTTTTACTGATTCCCCCCTTTAGCATCCAGACAAAGAAAATTATTATTAAATTAATGGGAATCTAACAGAAGTAGGAATAAGAAACACAGAACAGAACACTGATAACCGAGGCTATCAAGAAAAAAAAAAAGAAAACAACAACCCTGAAGCTAAATGATACTTTTCTCTCACTTGAGCCAACTGAATGTTTCTGAAACAAACAGTGACCAAAATGAGAAATGTATGAAAATAGTAACAATCCTCCTTCAATAGTTGCAAATAAAACGTTATTTTCTTGTCCTTGAGAAATGAAAATGTTATTTTTTGGTAGATTTCTAATTGGATGGAATCAGTACTTCAATGTTTTACTGACTTGTTTGTAAATATCTCAAGAAGAGTCCAAGATTCACGTCTTTATGCCCACATAACGCAAGTCAATGGCTGGATTTATTTTGACCCAAATCACTCAACTCAGTCACTTTTTCATACAGCTGGGAAAATCTTCTGGCAGACAGGATCTAATCTAAGTCAGTTAAGTTGTGCTTTTAGTAAGAAGCCCACCGATGCAGTTGGAAATTTGCCATATCCTGATGATTTGATGAGGAACCAGTCGAGGCATAATGCATTCCTTGTTTGTGCTCATCGTTACAAAAGAGCTTACCCAATGCTGTGGTAACGCTGTACTTTTTTATATGACGCCATGATGACAAGCCAGCTATGTCTGTGCACGCACTCATGGACACTCAGACCCAGCAGATTTCAGCACCACCATATCACGTATTTATGCTGGTGAAGATTCTCAGTCATCCAGGTCATAGTCATTCCAAAAAAATGAAAATTAAAAACAATCCACTGGACTCTGTTTCCAAGTTTGAAAACGTTTCGCTTCCCATCCAGGAAGCTTTTGAACCGTTTTGCCTGGACAAAGTTTTTGAACTGAAACTTTTGAGTTAAAAAAGCTTGGATTGTTTTTAATTTTCTTTTTTTTGGAAGTCATGTATTTAGATGTTTTCACCTTGTTTCGGGGTGTTCCAGTCAACAATTAGCCAGGCGGTGTAAAGGGCAGCAATCAACCAGCAATCTGTGCAGAACATATAGATCAACAGCAGGGTGCAGGCAATACCTAGACACAGAGAGGAGAAATGGAACGTTAAATCATGCTAAAATGTACACCAACAAAGCTTTAGACAAATGTTTCTGGTTTGGCCCTCACCCATGGCTAAGAAGGAGACGACCCACTGCAGCACAGAGATGACCTGCAGATGCTTTTCCATCTTGGAGCTGCAGGGCCACAGCGCTGACGGCACGTCCTGCAGGGAGGACAGGATGCTGGAGCCCGTGCCTGCAAACAAGACATGAAAACTGTTTTTTTTTCCTGAAATTTTTTTTCCCTCCTCCTCCTGAGGAAAAATAAATCAGCTGTTTCCAAATAGGTCAAAAAGCAAACAAAGCTTTAATGATTTCTCAAAAACTGTTCGGTGGTTTTATTTCAAAGGACTGCAGCTACTAGTTGCTCCATGCTGTTAATGTACACGTGAGCACTGAGGGCAAAGTGGTTCAAATTAACAACTACTAAAGCTTTTTACCCTGAGAGCCAACAAAGAGAAGAGCTAACTCCAGGAAAACGCTGCCATCTAATCCCTCACTGAAAATAACCTACCATTGGTGGTAATGCCTGTAAACTAGGATGCTGCAGCTACTTAAGGCTCCTGCTGCGTTGAAAGAACATTGGTACTGGCAAGAACTGAGTAAGTGGAAGCTAAGCTTTGCTAAATAGAGATCTGGAGGAGAAAAATGCTGGAACTACAGGGTACTCTGGTATGGATGAGCATCCTGCCATGTGTCTCACATGCTGCAAACACAACCTAAAGAAGGAGACAAATATAGTTTGGAGATTTCTTTTTTGTTTGCCAGTGCCATTTTTTAAAGAACCAAATAAAAACATAGATTTATCAGCACCTCAACTGTATCATTTTTATTCTTAGTATAAATTAAAAGACAAAACTTGTTTTCCATAAGAGTTGTTGAGAAATGAATTGCCTCAAAGATTGTTCCTTTAAATAATCGGAGCATGTGCAGGATATCGCAGTGTGCACAAAATAACAACCGTGCTCACTTTTTATACTGAAATTAGGCATTTAAACTAAAAAACACAGTGGGTTCTATATAGGCAAGGCAAATTTTTTTTGTATAGCACAATTCAGTACAAAGACAATGAAAAGTGCTTTACATGATTAAATATAGGAAAATAAAACAGGATCGAAGCAAGTAGGGAAAAAATAACACAAAATAAAAAATGCAGAAACAAAAAAGAACATTAAAAACAGTTGGACTAAAGAAAATAAAACAGTTGAACTAATGATGTTTTAGTTGAACTGTTTATCTAGAAACATATAGGAAACATTTAGGAGGAGGGTGGAGAGGATATGCTGGCTACAGGTATCTATGGAGTACAGATTGTTCCATTATCGTTGCAAAAGAAAAACCTGCTCTGTTAATAGAAATTTGAGAAGAAAAAAGAGCAAACTAGAAATTAAACTTTAATACAAAAAATATTTCACCTTTTCAAAAATAAAATATGCTTTTTTTATATATATTTTCAAACTTCATTTTTTCTTTTACACATTTTATATTTTCATGCTTCATTTAGTCAAATTTGTCTTTTTCAGATATAATTTTACCAGCTGCATTCTTTTTAAATTGCATTTCACAGATCAGATTCTCTTCACTTCAAGCCCAGTACAAACCCATAAAACCCAACCAATAGAAAACCTTTTAGTCCAGTGGAAAGAATGCAAGAAGAAAGCAATTTGGAAAACTTAATCTGAAAAAGAAATAATGAACACAAATTTAAAGAGAAAATTGGAGCAAATAAAACATTTGGAATAAAAAAGAAATGTGTGAAAACAGCAGGTTACTTTGTAAAACCTTTATTTTTTTAAATGCTTTTAAAATTTCTGGCTTGCAATTTTTTTCAGATTTTCATTTACTGTAATTTAGGCTAAAACCTTCATTTTCTGTAATTTCCCTCTGGGATTATTAAAGCATGTCTGATTCTGATTTACAAAACATGTTCTGTGCTAAAAACAATAACAGAACAAAATTCACTCCATAAGCAGCAATATAAAATACACATGTTTGATTAAAATTAATGTTTCAAAACAACTAAAATGTTGTCACAATGTTCCCAAGTTTGAATAGAAAGAGAAAGTGTCTCAAACCACAAGGTTTCCTCCCCCACCTGTTGCTGCACACTGGCAATTAGCTGGTTAAACAAAGGATTGTAGACTTTAGCCTCTGGTAACAAAAAGGACAAGTTTGGCATTTGGGAAGGATTTTAGGTTGCAAAAAAATAAAGTGATGGCGTCCAAACTAAAGCTTAACCCCCCCAATTGTTCTAATAATAACAACACTGATTAATAGATACAAACAGAAAACAAAAGAACACGAAGAAAAACAAACAACAAAACAGAGTATCTATTAAAAGTACTTAAGATGCCATGAAACACTGTTAATTCACGGACTAATGCAACAAAAGACTGACAGAAAAAATAAAGCAGGATGCAGAGGTCTTGATTGGATTAAAATAATAGTAAAATTTAAAACAAAAAACACTTTCATCTGAAAATAGACATTTAGGGCAACAGAAAACTAATAACTCATAAAATGAGTTATTAGTTTTATTAGTATTAGTACTCTTTTTTCATATTTATAAGTAGCTTTTTAATCTAAAAATTTTCAAAAATAAAAACAATGCACATCAGATAAATAATGCAACCTTGTTTGGCATTTATTTAGTCATATTCAGATACTTTGACAGTTGTTTTTCTGTCCTACCCTGCTAACATGAAACAATTGTGTTAAAGTAACTAAATATGATTAAATAAATGCCAAAAAAGGTTGCATTATTTTATTTTTTGAGAGTACAACTGACAGAATCTCTGATTATTATTCCATATATGTCATCATCCTAAAACTAAATTATATAATATAGTTTAATTTTACCCTAATCCACCAGCAGCCTTTGACTGTGATCCTTAAAACTGATGATCACCTCCTTGTGTTTAACTTTTGCATTAAAATCCAAAGCCAGCTGAAGTCTCACCTTTAAGGACTCCAGAGTAGGCAGCCAGGATGGTCTTCATGGTCTCTGCTGGGTGGTCTGATAATGGTCTGCAGACTGTGGAGCTACAGCTGCTCTGTCATCTCCGTCCAGCAGCAGCAGAGCGGACAGTTATTTAGGAACAGACAGGAGGGAAGCTTTGAACTGCTCCGTCTCACAGCGTGGGCGCGAGGCTGGACCGCGCGTGGGTAAACCTGAAGAAGCAGTGGCCACGAGACGCGGAGCGTCTGTGTATTTATGAAGGGGTGGTCACGTGGTGCCCGATCAGCTGCTGGTGGAAACAGAAACAGCTTCAACCCTCCACCTCTGCCTGCAGGTGGAGGAGAGCAGAGGAAACATGTTGGCCATGTTGGTTATTTTTGTAAATAGTAAACAAAAATGGTCAGTCATGTAATTTTAATTTGAATACAAAACTTCTGAAATCTCTCTGTTTTTTTTTCTTCCTTTTTTTCTAGCAGGGGCGGTTCTGTACGAAACTTACCACGGGGCCAGGGTGGGCCAAACAAAATTAACTAACATGGAAGCAGCCTTCTAGGAGGCAATTTTCTGTTTTTTTTCCCTCCTTTTTCTTTATTTTACCCTAATTCTATGGTGGCCCTGAAGTGCAAAACTGCAACTACAAATCCTAAAAGCGCAACTACATTAACTAAAACAAAACTACATAAAGCAAAGTTGCAGTTTGCTCTTCAGAGCCACCATATATTTCCCCTGTTTTCTATCTCTGTCTCTCTCCCCTTAATTATTATCTCCTCTCCCTTTCTCAGCAGGGCCAGTTCTACAGCGGCCTTGCTAGACATTTGATTGAGTGATTTAGGAAAATATTTGTTATAATTAAATATTTTTGTGTTGTTCTGTTGTTTTTACTAATAAGGTATCGTTTCTCTCCCATGGTTAAATTTCTGGCTACTCTACCTGTCATGAGTAACTTCCCTCAGTAAGGACAAGCTTGTTTCAGAGACAGGCAGGTCCCCTGGAAGTCATTTTGAACAGGGCATGCTGTGACAATATTTATTTATGTATTTTTTGGGACAAAGACCTACTTAAAATAGATAGGCCTATTTAAAATACAATAAATAAGAATAAATAAATAGATTGAAATTCACTACTCGTGTATACTATTGTCATATACCCTTTAGTGCACACAATCAGGGTCTGTAACACACAGACATCATCATCATCAGGTGAATATATGTGCTATTACTTAAACTTCACAATAACACCATAGAAAGGTAAATTTGGTCAGCTGGTATGAACCTGAGTCACTGTGTTTCATGTGACTCTATTACCTCCAAAATTCTTTTACGCAAACCAAAAGGAAATAATTTTATTATTATACTATTTAAAAGTTATTGAACAGTTCTTCAACATCTATTACACAAAGAGCACAAGATCAAAATAGAGCAAAGATCAAAATAACACTTTAAAATACATGGTTACTGCATGAATAGATATGAAAGCGGCACCATGCTTTTACTTTAAGCTACAGGCAGGGTGCCCTGCTAGCTAGCTTTGGTTCACTAGCTTCACTTGAGTAAAAATATGATAAAGTACACATTTTCTGTACTCCTCATTTTTTGCTTGCAGCAGGACGGTCATTGGTTTGAACCCCAATCTATAGGGTCTCTTTGCATGTATGGGTTGTCTCTGGGTACTCCAGCTTCCTCTCAGAGTCCAGAGTAAGTAGTCTTACTCTGAAGGGACATTAAATTGTCCTGAGGTTTGAGCGTGTGCATTACGTCTCTCTACACCTTCCTGACTTTTCTGCTAGGCTACAGTACCTGTCACCCTCATTGGACTAGAAGATGGATAAACTTTCTCATATTGTCATAAACAATGACCTGTTACTTCAACCTCCCCAAATAAATGTTAAGGGACGAGTCTTTTTGACATTATGGTCAATATGTCACAAATGTGGTAGTTAATCAAAAAGTCTAAATGTATTTCTATGTTAATAATCTGGAACAACACCTTTAAGTGAACTTACCAAGAGAAGCTGGAGGCGAAGGATCCTGGACCTGATAAGCTGAACATCAATATTGATCAGCAATCCAAAGATAGATGGAGACAGTTCACTCGGTCCTTTAAGGACCTTTTTTAGCAAGAAGGCTTGGCTACATGCATGTAGCGAGGCTAACGCTTTATTCTGCTTCCCCTGCCTCCTTTTTTAAACGTCAGGATCTGATCCAGCATGGATACAGACAGTTAGGACTGATTTAAAGCACTTTTTAGAAAAGGCAAAGAAGAATGAACAATCTGGGATTCACATGGAAAATAATATAATATATTGTACTTTATGTAGATGTTTGTTAATTTGCATATTTGCTCTTAAATAAACACATTCTCAGAAGATAAATAGTTTTTATATATTAAAAAATATTTATAAAGTTGACTAATAGCTTCCCATTATTAAACTGGCATATTTTTTAGGTTTGTGAAACAATATTGGACCATGCAAAACACAGATTTATCTTCACCAAGCCTCTGAAGGGCAAGATTTATGTTCAAAAAGTAAATCTATTAATTAAATTATGTTTTGTTTTTAAATTATTTTTTTGTTGTTGGCATTCATATTAATATATTGGTGTGACAACTTAGCATACGTTTGATTGTTTTTTGGTTTAAGTCTGTTTTGAATGTATATATTACAATTATGTTACAATAGTGAGTCTGAATTATTATTAGTCTGAAATAATTTGCTTTAAGCATTGCAGCCAGAACATACAGGAAGACCTTTGACATTTCATTCCATCTTTGTTCCAAATGTCTTTGTTGGACTTTTGGACTGTATGGTGGCATCCGTAGATGTTAAATGTAAAGGGAAATAATCGTGCCAGTGTTTAATCCCCTTAGGGTTTTGTTTAGATGCTTTTTAACATATTTCAAAGTCTTCATGTTTAATAACCCTAAATGAAAGTTTGACACTTTATTGGAAAAAATCAGTACTGTACTTAGTTTATGATGCAATTCTCCCCAAAACTGACTAAATTATGGGACCAGGCCAAGACTCATAGCAGCCTTTGGAGCAAAACTATCAGACAGTCCTTGACATGAACCTGGAGTTGAGAAACAACCAGCCTCATCTGCAATGCAATCATGCATCTCTTGGCTGTGTTTCTAAAACATTTAATCTTAAAAAAGATTCAATAATAAAATTTATTTAAAAAGTATGTTCCTACAAAGTGCTAAACTGTTAAAAGGAGAGTTGACAATCTACACTCACCTGCCACTTTATTACAGTATGTACAGCTTGCTATTTGGACTCCTTTTGCCTTCAGAACTGCTTTAATCCTTCGTGGCATAGATTTAAAATGCTCCTGGAAACATTCCTCAGGGAGTTTGGTCCATATTGACGTGATAGCATGTAGATGCTGCAGGTTTGTCAGCTAAACATCCATGACAACTCTCCCGTTAGGTCTGGTAGGCTGTGGCGTTGACAAAATGCTCAGTTGATACTAAGGAAATATCGTCCATGCCATTACATTACCACAACCAGTCTGAACCATTGACACACGGCAGGATGGATCCAAGCTTTCATGTTGTTGACACCAAATCCTGACCGTACCATCTGAATGTCGAGGCAGAAATAGAGACTCACCAGGCCAGACAGTGTTTTTCCAATCTTCTATTGGCCAATTTTGTTGAGTCTGTATGAATTGTAGCTTCAGTTCCCGGTCTTATCTGACAAGGTCAGACCCAGTGTGGCCTTCTGCTGCTGTAGTACATCCGCCTCAAGGTTCGAACTGTTTTACATTCTGAGATGCTCTTCTGCATACCTCCATAGTAACAGGTGGTTATTTGAGTTACTTTTGCCTTTGTATCAACACCAACCAGTCTGGCCATTTTCCTCCTACCTCTGGCATCAACAAGTCATTTGAGCCCACAGAACAGCCACTGACTGGATATTTTTTTCTTTTCAGACCGTTCTCTGTAAACCTTAGAGATGGTTGTTCATTAAAATCCCAGTGGCTCAGCACTTTCTAAAATACTATGACACCAACAACCATGCCACGTTCAGTCACTTAAACCACTTTCTTCTCCATTCTGATGCTCGGTTTGAACTGCAGCAGATCGTCTTCACCATGTCTACATGCCTAAATGCATTGAGGCAACATTTACACATATTTAGAGAAATGAATGCCCCCCCCTACATTTTCAATAATAACATTGTGCACGCAACCTTGTTTTAAAAAAACTTGTCATTTACATCAACCCACATAAATAAGCTGTCGAGCTCCATAACAGCTATGCCAGAATCTGTAAACATCAGGCGCTCACATGGCGTTGAGGATTTTCTGGCGCATAATTTGAAAGAAGCTAAAACTCAGATTATTCCTGTTGACATGGCAGCACATAACCACCATTATCAGAAATGTCCACTTTGGCCGGAGGTTTTAGAAATAATCGTTTTCTGTGATTAAAGAACGGCGTTCTGGTGTAAACGACATGCCAAAATGCAGGGAAATATCAGCCTTTTCCCTTCGTGTTAACGGGGTCTGAGTTCTTGCCATGTGATTGGCTGGTGAGAAATTTGTGTTAATAAGGAGTTGGGCAGGTGTACCTAAAGTGGCCGATGAGTGTAAAACACTGCAGAAAAAAAAGAAATAAAAACGATAAACAAAAGACACCGTTTCAGATGAATAGGACAGAGTGAAAAAAGTATATGTTTAACGTCGCTTTCAAAACATCCACAGAACCTGATGTAGAGAGGAAAGTTGTTCCAAAGAAAAGGGGCACGAAGGGAGAAGGTTTTTTTCTGTTTTAGGGATTAAATCCAGTTTGTGTGGGTTGTTTTGTGTTTGTCTCTCCCTCCACCACCAGGTGGTGCCCTGTCCTCGTTGGCCCTCCTGCACACCTTCGGCTCGTTGGTTCATCACTGAGGAGTATTTGAGCTGCTGACTGCCACTACCTTGACGTCAGAGTGTTTGCAAGTTTTGGGTACTCTAGCCAAGCCGAGATTAGCTGAGTCTAACCTGAGGTTTGTTTCTCTGAGATTAACTTTGTTTTTTGTCTTCACCTTTTGGCAGGAAGCCTTCCCGCAAACTGGAAATTTGGCCTTCTCCCCCTGGAAAGATCTTTTGTGTTCACACTGAGCAGGGGAAAACATCCACTCGAGGCGTTCAAGTTCCGTCGTAATTCCAAGTGGCAGTCCGCTCAAATTAATCCTCAGGGTCCAACCCAAACCAACCTGTCCGCCCTCCAACGAGTTGCCCTTCCTCTGGATAACCGACACTTTCTGGATTCAAGGATAAAACTAAGACCCCCTCCAACGTGAGTCCCGCTTCCTCAATATTCAAGAGCTCAATCCAGTTTCCTACGGCCACTTAACTAACCGCTGTGAACTTCCCTTCCCACTTCTAGTTCCGGTTCATCAGCTCTCTGAGTTCCAGATTCAGCTTCCTGTGATTCTCCTCAATAAACCTGTTAAACTTTCCCTTGGTTCTCTCAGTGGTTTTCTACATGTGGGTCAGATCACTTAAAAGCATCATAACACATTGAAGTTTCATGTGAATTTCAGTTTTGTTAAAGGAAAATTCCGGTTTTTAACACTTTTAGCCCCTTTTCTGTAGTGTCCAGGATGAAATACAATGATGGTTCACCCAACAACGGTTTGACAATTGGTCCTGTCTCTGCTATTTGGCTCATGCAGAATCCCCCTGGCTGCTTTGGGAATGATGGCTTCCATAGTGCATGTCGATTAATGTCCTTGAAACAACCTTAAGCGTTCTTTTTTAAAAATATGCTACTCACCGAGACGTCAGCGCTGTTCAATGGCGTTCCAAAAAGTTTTAAGTGAAGAAAAACGTTCCTGTCTTGTTTTATTTAGCATTTTGTAAAATCCCCAGAACTATTTTTCCGATACATCACAACCCGCTTATAAACTTTCGCTTCCGGTTCGAATCTGAGAAGCGTTGCACACTCCAGACCACTAGTTGGCGACGAGTACATCCTCTACCGTCAAACTCAAAATCAATATGTCCTCCTCAAAGAATCCCCCCTTTCGTATTCCATTTTCAGAGTTTTTAAAGTGTGAGTGTTTAACAGAGGCGTTAGCACCTCGGCGTCGGGGTACACAGAGTGAAGCAGAAACACGGGCCTTGCGAAAAGACTACAACTAGGCGTAAACAGGCCCCATTTCCGTTTCGAGTGGCGGAAGGATATTGACTATTCAACAGAACTCAATGGGATTTACAAAATGCTAAATAAAACACTACAGAACGTTTTCTTCTGAAACTTTTGGAGCGTCATTGGTACAAGCGCTGGCGACGCCGGTGAGTAACATATTTTACCCAAAAAGAGAGCGTTTAGGTTGTTTAAGGACATTGCTCCGGACATGCACACAATGGAAGCCATTCTGAAAAAGCAGCCAGGGGGATTCTGCATGAGCAAATACTTGAAGAGACAGAACGAATAGATCAAAAGAGGCTTTTGGTGTCGATCATTGGATTTCATCCTGGACACTACAGAAAATGGGCTAAAAGTGTTAAAAAACGGAATTTTCCTTTAAACACAAGCAGCTGCCTTTAGACCTTTCTGCAAACCTCATAATTTGTTCCTCGGTAACCAAGGGAGAAGGGCATTACAGTAATCAATGTCTGGGGACAGAAATCCATGGGTAAGAATCTCTGCTTCATTGAATGGCTAATTTTGGCACTTTTTTCTAAGATAATTAAAGGCAGTCCTAAGTAAGTGAGCTTGCAAGTAAGCTGAGGATCAAACCATACTGCCAGGTTCTTAATGGTATACCTTCATTTTATTACGTAGTTGTCACATTTTAGAGATGAGTGCAACTGTTTTTAGGGTCTGATTACCATTAAGTCTCCTCTATCTTTTATTTGACAGCCAGCATCTAATAGCTGATAAACAGGCCTCTAAAGCACAGCTGTCATTAGTGAGAGGTCTGTACAGCTGGACATTGTTATCATAGCAATGGAAGGTGACATAAAAGGAAAGCAAAAGGAAACCAAGAGGAAGAAGATGGAGAGAAAATCGGTCGACCAAGCACTGATCCTTCAGGAACACCAAAGGACACAGAGACACCAAGCCATGAGAGCAAGTTTCCATTAACTCCAGTAAAGTTTTAAATTCCATGATCAAACATACTCAGATGATTTCTTTTAGCTCTGACTTTTCCTATTGTTCAGTTTTTCATGTTTTTCTCTCAATTTTTACATCAGTGTTGAATTTTTTCACTTCAACCTGTTAATTGATTGGTGAAACAAAACAATTGATGATGATGTCTCATTGTTGAAAAATCTATTAGGTTTTTATGTTTTATGACTCTATCATACGGCCCTGTTTCAACAGTTTTAATAAAAGTCATTGTTTTATTCTTTCTGATGTAGATTGTATGGTCTTGAAAGTAAAGGGCAATAGGTTTCCTGAAGCTACTATTGAATTAACCAAGGTCTTATCACATGTTCCAGTCATTTTATTAGGTAATATCTAAGCAAAGCCAAATCATACAAAAGCCAAAGTTCCCTAATAGATAACATTTGAGGTGTTATTAAGGTCTAATAAAACAATTAATGTATGCTGTTTAATCTTATGTTCCAGATATTAATTCAGCTGAATGATCAATATTTCTGAACAGGCATCTGAACACCACTTCTGTTGTGTTTTTGTTAGAGAAAGGCGAAGATAAGATATGCTGCAGGATTTCGAGAACACAGTGATTTCCTTTGTACTTTGATCAGAGTCTTGAAAAATAAGTCAATAACGTTGTTATTCTTGGGTCCTTCAAAGCCAACTGATATGTCTGACACCATTCAGTCATCAGCCATGAGCAGCGAGATTACACAAATCCCCAAAGTGCAATTCTATTTCTTCATCATTTATATACTTTGCATAAAATCCCTGCAGCATTTTTTTCCTGTCAGCATTTTTTTTCTAAGTCCAGCAGAAAATTCATGCTGAAATTTTGCCCTGACTGTGTTGTAATGATGGGGGCATTGTCCAGTATGCCAACTGAAATTAATGTGGAAATATCAGAGCAGCTGCAATCTCATATTTAAGGTTTCTGCCAAAGTTCACAGACGGCCTTATCATTTAGGACACTGATCCAACACCAGGCTCTGAACGCTGACTTCAGATAAGAATGAAAAAAAAAAAAAAAGAAAAACGAAGCCAAACAATGATTCATTTTATTGATCAGTTGTGTCCATTGGTGGCTGAGGATCTTCAAAACTAAATGTACTTCATGTTGTTCTTGTTTTTAAGATGCAGGGATAAGGAGGCCAGACGCTTTACATGTTATGACTATTTAGACTTGGACAACTTTTGAAATTTTGTTTTGTACAGCTCTCAAGACATTTCCAAGTGCAGCAGTGATCAAATGTAAACAGTGTGGAAGAAAAAAATGGTGCAAAAAAAAAAATGTATTAATATGAGCCTTTTCAACAGTTCAGCTATCTGATGGCATTGGGGAAGAAGCTGTTTTGTAATCTGCTGGACCTGCATTGAATACTTCGAAGTAGTACTCTCTGCTAGCAGCAGGCATGCTTGTTGCGACAGTGGAGGGAAAACATTCCCTTTTAACAGGTAGAAACTTCCAGCAGAACCAGGCTCAGTGTGAGCGAAACCATCTCTCTGCGAAGGCCAAATGGGGTTCAAGGAGACAGAAGCAGACATACAAAAGCAACTGTTACAAAAGGCGGTCCGGTCCAGGAAACACAGCCAGGAAAGACGAACTCCGAAACCCAGCTCTCCAATGTGTCAGAGGATAGAAGAGGCACATCCAGCCGAGTCACAGTCAGAGAGAAACATGACTACACTGAAACAGGCGATCTCCAGCATGTCTATAGAAACAAAGGTGTTGATGGCAGCAGCACAGCTGATATTTCTCTCAGGATGGAGTCACAGCCAAACAGGAACAGACAAGGAGCCAAAGCTACTCTGAGAAAAAGCAGGGTGGACTAACAATTTCTGCGGTGGGAAATTAGAGAAAATTAAGCAGAGATGATGTGAAAAAGGGGACCCTATGTGGGTCCTGCAAGTCTTGGCCCTATAGCAGCATAACGATAAGAGATAGCTCAGGACTAACCTGAGCCACTCTAAATATAAAGCTTCATCAGAAAGGAAAGTTTAAGGAGAATCTGCCCTTAAAAGTGAGCCGGAGGTGTCTGCCTCCCGGGATAAACATGGTAGTTGGTTCCACAGGAAGGAGCCTGATAACTAAAAGATCTCTGCCTCCCATTCTATTTTTAGAAGTTCTAGGAACCACTAATAAACCTGCAGATTAAGAGCAAATTGCTCTGTTAGGGATATAAGGTACAATCATATCTCTGATAAGACATCTGTGTGTCATCTAGTGAGAGAAATGATGAAAATAAACTAGCAGGAATTTCATTTACAGTAAGTTTCATCAGGTTTATACATTTTTGTTCTGAGAATTTGCTACAGCAATTAATAGTAAATAAAATAAAAATAATCTGTGGTGCAAAAACAACAAAATCAATATTACTAGTATGACCTAGTTTGATCAAACTAGGCACTTTGATTTAAAAAAAAAGAAGAAGAAATGATTCAATAAAAGGTACAGTTTAAAGAACATAATTATATCATGTAAATAGAAGCTCACTTATCAAGATATAATGTCCCAGATGTCATAAATCAGATTCAGGTCTTGGGAACGGGCGGTACAGTCCATACCTTCAATGCTTTCTTCTTGCAAGAACTGCTGACACACTCCAGCCAAATGAGGCCTGGCATTGTCCTGCATTAGGAGGAACCCAGGGGTCTGAGGATCTCATGTCAGCATCTAATGGTAGTCATGCTACCTCTGGCGAGCCCATGGAGGGCTGTGCGGCCTTCCAAAGAAATGCCACCCCACAGAATTACTGATCCACTACCAAACCAGTCATGCTGAAGGATGTTTCAGGCAGCAGATCACACTCCACAGTATCTCCAGGCTCTGTCATGTCTCTGTCGTGCTCCGTGTGAACCTTATTTCATCTGTGAAGAGCACAGGGCGCCAGTGGCAAATATCTTAATACTGGTGTTCTCTAGAAAATGCCAAGTGTCCTGCACGGTATTGGACTGTGACCACAACTCCCATCTGTGGTCGTTGGGCCCTGACACCATCCTGATGGAGTCGGTTTCTAACCATTTATGCAGACACATGCACATTTGTGTCCTGATGGAGGTCATTTCACAGGACAGTGGCAGTGCTCCTCCTGTTCCTCCTTGCACAAAGACAGAGGTAGCGGCCCTGCTGCTGGGTTGTTGTCTTCCTACGGCCTACTCCACATCTCCTGGTGTACTGGCCTGTCTCCTGATAGCTCCTCCATTGTCTGGACACTACACTGAAGGACACAGCAAACCTTCTTTCCACAGCTCATATTGAGGTGCCATCCTGGATGAGGTGCACTACCTGAGCCACTGAGCCAGTCTTTCTTATACTACCAAGAGTGTGAAAGCACCACCAACATTCAAAAGTGACCAAAATATCACCCAGAATGCAAAGGTACTGGGAAGTGGTCTGTGGTCCCCATATGCAGAAGCACTCCTTTATTGGGTGTCTTGCTAACTGAATTTAATATCAATCAGTGTTGCTTCCTAAGTGGACAGTTTGATTTAACTGAAGTTATATTATATTGTTTATGCGTTCTCTTTTTTTTTTAGCAAGGTATGTGTAGATATATTCAAAAGTGTTGCTTAAAATATAAACTTACTTTTACCCACAGATTTTATCTCATATTACTCTGTTCCTCATTACTCCACTAGTTGAGTAAAACCTCTGCTTTCTGACTACACATTGATTTATGACATCACTGTGAGAGAATCTGATGGTCAACAACATTATTGAAACTAATTATTCCCAGCCTACCCAGTCCTCCTTCTGCCATTTAAGATCTAAAATTGTTTCTTTAATTATTATTTCATGCTCTTAAAAGCTCTGCTCTGCAGATGCAGCAGTCACAGTGAGAGTTAGAGGTGAAAGGTTATCTCAAGGGCTTTTCAACGATTTGGGTAAAGCTCACAAATCTTATTGTGAAACTGTCAGTCGACAGTTTAAATTGAGTCATCTGTGATTCAGGGAGTTCTTGGAGGTCTTCTGGAGGTCTCTGTCTGAATGTTCTCCAAAAATATGTTTCTCAAAGAAGCTTAAACTGGTCTTTCATTATCTGCGCATCAAGCTGCCCCCCAAAACCCATACAAAAGTTATTTTGCATGGCAACACTTTTGGTTTTTGCTCCCATTTTTGTAAGATGAATTTAAAGATCTAAAACTTTTTCCACATACACAATATAACCGTTTCCCTCAAATATTGTTCACAAACGAATCTAACGCAGTGATTGTGAGCACTTCTCCTTTGCTGTGATAATCCATCCCACCTGACAGGTGTGCCATACCAAAATGATGATTAGACACCACCATTGGTGCACAGGTGTGCCTTAAACTGCCCATGGTTAAAGATATATCTATGCAAAAGAAATCACAACTTATCATGAAAAAGAGGGTTATTCTTACAATAAACATATAAGAATCATTAGACAATTATTAGAAAAACAAACAATTATCTTTTAACAAAACTTTTAACTTTAGCACATAATACTAAGTAGGCAATGATGGTACATGTTCTCCCATTTTGATTTCATTAGAAGTTATGCGCAGATCATATGCAAACTGTAAAAATCCAAAAAAATAACCAATTGTGTTCAGAGCATGTGAAGGAAAATTATTTTTCAAAAGATGAAAGACACACATTAACTATAAGATTTGCATAATCAGAGGTTATTGCTGTTTTTGGATGTTTTCTCATATATTGTTGCAACATATTTTTTATTTAGACTGTTTTAAAAAGTAACAGTTCTTGCACAAAGTCCCAGACCCAACCACAGTCTGTTGACACACAGATCTGAGGAAATAGTGCTCTTACCTCACTCTCTCTTTAATTTTTTTGCTCAGTTTCTGCTAATTTTGAAAATGATCTGTGACTCAAAAAAAAAAAACAAAACTCATGCTTTCTCTGTGATACTTGATTTGATTGAATTAAATCATGCATTTTTCATGCAGCTATACAGTATGTTGGAGTGATTTTTAAATTTTGGGATTCAAACTCCAATTACAGATTTCAGAAAAGTACAGCTCTGCAATTCTTTAAGTAATCTTAATCTTGCAGTTTCACTTTGTTCATCTGAACTTGCTCATTCCTATAAAAAAAAAAAAAAAGTTTGATCCATTTTATCATCTCATCGGTTTCTTTATCCTTTTCCAAATGGTTTAATCCAGAGACCTCCTAAATGGATGTGATACAAACCTTTGAACTTAGTTTAGTTTCCCCACCTGCAGACTGATGTGTAGGTGCACAAAATGATGATTTTGCAAAACAAAAATCCACTAAAACTAATTTACATCTTGAAATCAGAGCTATAACTTAAATCCCTTAGAAAAAAAATAAATTTGACCAAATACCAGCCAAAGCCAAACAAACCAAACGCGTACAAACAAAAACTCAAATAAACTCCAGTAGCTCTTTTAAAGTCTACAAAACAAAACAACAAAAAACACAATAATTCAAAGCTATCAAACTAGGAATAATGCATTCACGGAAAAAAAGAAACTAGTATTTTTCTGAATTATGGGGTTAAACTGTGAAGAGGAGAAGAAGGAGCGAAACATCCATGTCATGATTCAACAAAAGGACAGCAAACTCTTCTCTCAGGAACTTGAAATTTAAATAGGGAGGCCTCTTCGGGGATTGGTGGAGAAATCAAGTGATGAGCCAATCGTGTCTCCTCTAGGTCTCAAACACGAAGTGACATGAGATCAGGAGGAGTATAGGCCAAATACCTCCGATTGCTTTTTTTAGGTTTTTACAGAGCTAGTGGCTGTTTTTTGTACAGTGAGCTGACAGGAAAGGGGGTACGAAAGAGGGGGAGAGAAATACGGGTAAGGACCTCAGTTTCGAACCCAGATCAGCCATATCAAGGACTAAGGCCTCCGTACATGGGTGGTCACCCCACAATACCTCGGATTGTTGCAAAATATATAACTGGATATATCTCATCCAGTTTGAGTTCAATTTAATAGTTTTTAATCTGAGTAATCTACTTGAAAAGTCATTTTACAACTTCTTATAGTCTTTTGGTTGTGACATGTGAGATATTGCTGTAATATTATCTTTGACTCATCTTTCAACCATCCATTTTATATTCAGCTAGGGTCACGAGGGGGGGTTGGTGCCTATCTCCAGCTGTCTATGGGCGGTAGGTCGCCAGTTCATCACAGGGTAACACAGAGACAAAGAACCACACACACACACACAGAGAGAATTTAAAGAAGCCAATTAACCTAACAGTCATGTTTTTGGACTGTTGGAGGAACCCGGAGTACCTGGAGAGAACCCAGGCATTCACAGAGAGAACATGCAAACTTCATGCAGGCCAGGAATTGAACCCAAAACCTTTTTGCTGCGAGTCCACAGTGCTATCCACTGACCCAATGAGCAGCCCCCGACATTGTTACACAGTGAGTGGGGCTGTATCTGTGGACTCAGTCATGCTAAGGATAATGAGCAGACAACGAGCTTTTTGCGGTGGCTAGGCCGTCGCAGCTAGGGCATCAGGAAGCATTCAGTCGTCAGAAAGCAACCGATCGCCAGGGGCATCAGCATTCTCGTCCTGTTTTTTTCCTAACTTCTAGCACCATTCAGCTAGCAGACGCTCTGCTGCGATGTCATTACCGCTTTGAAGTATTGAGCGAAGGTCTGCATCCACAGTGGGACCAGCAGGCAGGATATACAGAAGGAAAAAAGACAAAGATGCAAAGCCACTGGCCAGAGAAAAGAAATAAGTCGCAACAAAATTCAGGTTCAAGGTACTTTAATGACTCCATACATCTGGATCAAATTAAAACAAATTAACAATTTTTATATAAAAAAAATTAAAAAAATTATTTAGACTGTATTTGGTAAAATATTAGAAAAAAAATTAACTGTGAGTAATCTGGTGTCTCATAAACTATTAACCTTTCATTTAACCTAATGAAATACTTTCCTACCACATGTATGGTTTTACTCAAATTAAAGAAAATGCAGCCTTTTTTTTTTTTACACTGTAGCTATATCGAACATATGGTTCCATAAGAATCAAATAAACTAACTTTGATTAAAAGTTAAAACTAAATGAACCTGCAGCATCGGAGCTTAACAAATAAATACTGAAGACATTTAGTTCCCCTCGTTCCCGAGTCAAGGTCAGACAAAATTCAGATGGACATCCTTGTTGATTCCATATTTGCCTTTGTGCTCATCAAACAAATTGCTGAGCTCATCCATATACAGCTGGTGGAGGGCATCGAGTTCCTCGGCGGTCGGCTTCCGCTTCTTCTCCACCTTAATGGGCCGGCCCACTGCAGAGAGATGACAAGGTGCAGGGCAGCCTGCTAAGTGCCAGGTCTGTATCAGCTTCATGGTTTGCAGTGTTGCATGATGCTGTCGGAGGTCAGCTTATCTAAAGCACGTGTCGTGCATGAGGGCTGCTTGCCATCTAGCATCACAGGGCTACAGTATGTCTGGCTCTTTCTGAAGACCCATCTGTGAATATGTGGAACACAGAAACTTGCAAAAGTGTTCATTACCCTAATCTTTTTTCTTAATTTACATTAAAGAAAAGGGATTCCTGAGCATTTGGTGTGATAGATCAATGCAAATTATATAGCAATAGATGGGAGATGTTTTCTTATTTTTTTTTTACAAGAAAAACAAATCTTAAATTTCTGGCTTTACTTTGTATTTATGTACCGTTCTACGATGATATCCACCTTCAAAAAAATCCAGCTCCCTTTAGAAGTCAACCACTAATTAAAGCTTAAAGCTATAGTTGGTAAAGCTTTTCAGAAACACTTTTTTTTTTTATTTGATTTCAAGATTAATAAGACTTGAAAAGCATTGTTTCTGATCATTGGCCCGGTGCTGGAATTCCATTTATGCTCAAAAACAACAATTTAAGCATATTAAGAAGACTGTTTAGTGTATAGGACCTTCATCAGGATCAAAATATTATATTTGTTATTTGTACAGGCGTAGAACCTGACCATGCCCCTTTAAGAGCAGTTAAATCTCAGAATAAATTAATTAGTTCTGTTTCTAGCCTCAGAGGTTTGTTCAATTCAGTTTAAGAACATTAAAGGATAGGTCAGAGGGAGTTTAAAGCAAGGTTGGGTTATTGTAAGATTTTAGATTTCCTACTTTATTTGACTTTTTTAGAAGACTTTAAAAAATCTGTTACTTTCGTATTTGTGTTGTTTTGTTCATTTGAATGATTTCCAATAAGTTTTGTTGTTGTAACTGAGAGAAACTTGGGAATAGGTTTAAAGGGTATAAATAATAGATATTTTTACTTTATGTGGTAGAGCGGAGCCTGTAGTAGCAAGAGACCAACCCTCCTCACTCACCGACTGTATGGATAGGTCGTCTGTAGGGCATCAGGCCAAAGGAGTACTGGAAAATGCCACGAGCGTGGAACAGAGGCAGGGATATACCCATGATGCTTTGCAGCTTTTCCTGTACCCACCGAAGCCAGGTCCCTCTGGGGTTTTCCACTTGGTCAAACACTTCATTCTCACCAAAGGAGAAAACTGGCACCAGGTGAGCTCTGAAACATTTTGATTACATTCGTCTTGGTTTAACAACATTTAAAATGAAATGAATCTCTTGTGTTTTACATAGCATGTTATTCTGATTGGATCTCAGTAGAGGTTTTCCAGGAAGTTCCATGCTAGTATCTTAAGTGAGCCTCTGTTTTCAAATAATGGGATTACTGTAGCTACCACAGGAAACTTTTTCTTTTTTAAACCGCTGGGCTTTTTGCACTCACCCATTCTCAATCGCCATTTTGATGAAGCCTTTCTTATTGGCCAAGAGCACATTGAAGGTACCAGGATGAGCATCAAGGGCCTCTGGGGCTCCGCCAACAGCTATCACAACAGCACTGCCACCTCGCCTCATGCGGAGCGGATAAGTAGCACTCTCTTTGTCCGATGGAATCAGACCTGCAAGTTTAGAACAGGGAAAACAACTATTTCTCAAGTCTGATAAAGTACCATCATGCTTATCTCTGCTGAAATAACTATCAGTGGGACATGATGAGGCAGTTGGTCTGAACAGATATAAACTTGTCAGGCCCTCACCAGCACACATAATGTAGTCTCTGAAAAACGGGGCTCTGAACCACAAAGGCAGCATGAGCATGTAGCTGGTAATGCCTGGGAAAAGCTGCGGGAAGCCGGTGGCGTAGGTGCAAAAGTTGGTGAAGGCTCCTGCTACCAGCACTCCATGAGGGTGGAAGCCCAGGATGTAATTGTGTCTGGGGTCCAGGTCAGCTGTCTTCACCAACTGCAAAGAGAACATTGCCAAAATAATCCCCTTTGACAAAAATGTTTTACAGCGTGACTAACTTCATTAAATGCCACAGCAGTCTACAATAAGACTTTTGTTACAAAATTAAATTAAAAGATAAATTTGGAAGTGTCATGATCTTGGTACTGATGACTGGATTATTAATTTATTTCATCCCCTTGCCTAGCTCCACCAAGTTTTCACCACCATTCATCAGATCCACCTTTTCCAGCCGCTATTTAAACTGCTTGGTCCCAGCCATCAGTGCCGGATTATTCGGGCTATGTGTGAGAGTTCTCTAGTGTACCCTGTGTATTTATTCTGATTGCCTGATCCTGACTAGTTTCTGCTCCTGAACTGCTTTTACCTGCCCCTGTTCTGATCTGTTTGCCTGACCTGTCTTCAGACTTCCATTAGATTCTGCATAATAACGGCCTTGGACCTTTCTCCTGACCCTGGCTTGTATTCCCCTTTGGTACCTCTCCTGATCTCTGATCTTATGGCCAGGACTCATTGACATCAGCTTTGAATTCTTCATCCCGATTCTTATGTTCTTCCTCGTCTCCTGGCTACTGCTTTTCGGTCTGCTCTGCAGCACCTTTGGTTTCAACGCCTGGAACTCTCAGGGTGACTGGACATCATCAGACTGGATTCCACTCCTTTCTCTGGGCTCGTACTGAATTTAAAAACCAGGTTAGTGACTCACATGCTCGTTATCATCATCCATAAGAGTTTTTGGGTCACTAACCTGTGTTTCTCCCCCTAAAGAGATTCCAGCCATCTAGTCTTTGCTGATGGGATGCAGATTTCAGAACACTTCATAAGAACTTTTTATAAATCACTTCAGTCTGTCTGCCTGAATTCTGGGTCCAACGTTCTAAGTCCCAACAAGAAGTGCCAATAGGCACAAATTTCCCCAAAATCCTGTTGTTCCAGCCTACTGACCCGTACTTCATCAGACACCTCTAAAGTCCCATTTATACTACCCTTTTAAAACCGTGCCGAGATCGGTCTGAGCATGGCAATGGATATAACCATTGAGTGTAAGTAGCACGCACAATTGAACCAGACCGTGCCAGACCCAATCGAACCACGCTATCATGAGCCCTACTGTTGAACTATTGTTCATCAGTAGGGCTTGGTGTGGTTCAGTTCTGGTTTGGTTCTCTGATAACAAAGAGCGCATGAGCAGACCGCACCATCTTCTTACAGTAAGCCTCCATAATCAGGAAATTTCAGACATTCATAAAAATCCTAGCCTCCCTACCGTGCCACACAATTTCCAGTGATGATTCTGCTTAGCAGAGTGATGGGCCTCAACATCCGTTGTTGCTTTCTGTGTCTGTAAGCCCTGATCAGACTATTATTTGTCGTGTCCCCTTCCTAAAAGCTGAGTCTGTCAAGTAAATTCACCAAAGGCTGCCTTCCTTGCCTCTCCGGATACTTCCTGAATGTTACGGTCACATCCATGTTGATTTGCTTGTTTACCTCTAGAGAGCAGTAGTACCGTAGATCCTCACTAGGAGGAGAGGAACCGTGCTAGCGTGGCGTGTAAACAGTCGTAAGGAACAAAGCTCTGCACGGATCGGTTTTCAGAGGGTAGTTTAAATGTGGCATGTAAGCTCATTGAGGAGAAATTAAAATGATCTGTAGAAACAAGTAAAGGTACAGAAAAATACTGAGAAACTTGGTTTTAGAGCTCACACTGAACCCCATGCTTAAAATCATGGCAGATATGCTTGGTAACACAGCTCTGACTTCTTCCCTTGAAAACCTGAATCTAAATGGATTTTCTGCTCATTCATTCAGCTTGAAACTTAAAGTTCAGAGTAAAGATAGGAATGCATAACAAAAAAGAAAACCTTCAAGCAATCAGGCCATGCTAACCTTGAAGAATGTTTCTTTTCTTTTCCACTCTTTATTTTTCTTAAAACAACTGACTGACCAATTACAGGTCTAGATTGAAAACCATATAAAATGGCAGCAGATATAGTTTTATTCAAACCATTGGATCTAAAACTTCCTAAACAATGTTTGGACTGCTGTGGTTTACTTGGCTGCAGACCAAACATGTGCCTAAACATTTCAGCTTGGATCCATCTGACCCTCTGTGAGCTCCACTGTTTGTGTAAACAGAACAGTCAAAAAAAGGACACTATCATCCCTTTGTGATTATCTATTTAGGATATAGATAGATAGATAGATAGATAGATAGATAGATAGATAGATAGATAGATAGATAGATAGATAGATAGATAGATAGATAGATAGATAGATAGATAGATAGATAGATAGATAGATAGATAGATAGATAGATAGATAGATAGATAGATAGATAGAGAGAGGTGAACTGTGAATTTTAAGATTCTGTAGAGTTTAAATTGAGATCATCAGTCTTAAACATCATAAAATGAGAATACATATTACATAAAAAAGAGTGAGGATTTTTTTTTCAGTAAATCTCTATATTTCTCTTTTTTCTTTAATTTTCTGTGAGAAAATATTTAATTGTTTCTGTTTTGTAATCTGTAGGTTTTGTGCAGAGCTCTATTCCCACACAGCTTGGATTAAAGATGATTTTAGGAATCTACTCATTTGGTCTGCTTAGTTACTGAGATTTGGATGATCAAATTTTTTCCTGGAAAAACCTGGAAAGTTGTTGATATTTGATCTATTTTTTCCCCATATTTGAATGGTATATTGTGTAACTCCTGTTTTAAACCCATTTAAAGTTCTCCTTCATTCTCTCTACATTAAATAAAAAGCTTAAAAGACTAGTCAGAGCAGTTTTTTTCTCTGCAGCCCAATGTGTGAATCACATTTTCATGATGCAACTGACTTACAGTATTGCTGCTTCAGTTGCTGTGCACTCTGTCACATTTACCCTTTACCCCAGCAGATATTAGGGTTGCTTCATAAAGGATTGGTCATTGCACTGTTGCTAAAATAAGTCAGTGTGTGCACATTCTCTGCCCTGATCTGTTTGGTTGATTTTCTCGTTCATGAGCAGTTTTGGTGACTGTACACGAAACTGACCTGAGTCTGATTCACTAAGCCTGGTTTAATTAAAACATTAAAATGATTGTTCACAGTAGATCAAACAAAAAACATTAAAATGATTGTTCACAGTGGATCAAACGAAACACTTTTATATTATTTGCTAAAAGTCACAGGTTTTCTGTTAACGGCGACTATCTTTGAATGTATTTATTCTGCTGAACTGTGCCCTTTCAAGATTGTTCCAGATGAAAAAGACTAACAGAACTTTCTCTGCTAAATTATCTTTGACTTAAATCTTATTAGACAGATGGTGACATTTGTCAGCAACTCTGATAAGACTAAAAATAAATGGTCTTCCTAGTAGGTGATTTTAGATCATAACATTTCCCTAAAAACCTGTGATATTCAGATCTACATCCAGAAAAGGGGGATTTTGAGGGGTATCAAATAACTGCAATCATAGTTCAAGAATATTAATTTGAAGTAGGTAATACTTAAATCATTATATTTTTTTGTTAAATATAAAAGTAATTTGAAATAAGACACGTGCTGATTGTGAAAGATTACATCATTGATTTGTAAATCATTTCTGTAGCCCTTTGTTAAAGGTTTGTTTTGTTGTAAAGCAGTAGAGAAGTGGCTCAAAAGTTTAAACAAAGTTTTGTTTATAGTGTTAAAAAAAATGTCCAAAATTGAGTTGGTTCAAGATTTGCAAAGGTTTTTACATAGACAAAGCCATATTCAATAAATCAAAATATTGTCATCAGCTAGGTGCTCATGACCAGCCTAAGGAAGCACTTCCAGGGTCGGAAACCAGGCTGAATCCAGCAGGAGTCCAAAGACAGGTGAGGCAAACAGATCAGAACTGGAACACACAGGCTCAGAGGCAGAATAGGTCAGGATCAGGTAATCAAAAACAACTAGATATGTTCTAAAACTCTTGCCAAGGGCTTGATAATCTGACACTGATGACTGGAAGAAGGCAGGTTAAATATAGGCAGGAGAAGGTGAATCAGCTGAACGATAATGAGAAACTGGGGGGAACTAGGCAGGTGAAAGAAATGACTAATCAAGCCATTCATCAGAGCCACAGAGTCATGACAAATATAATTGAAAAAATAAATCGATATTTAAATAACTCAAGTCACCAAGTACAATGTTTTATGTAAACCATCTTATCTTTTAACTGATACAAACATCACTTTAATGATAAGAATATTACATTAGACCAATAACAAACATTTATATTTATTTAGCTGTGGACTGATTCGAAAGTTTATTATCTATTTTAAAGGTGTTTTTTTTTTTTAAAAACTACAATTAGTATAATGAATTTGTTTGATCTAAGCATGGCTTCAGCAAAAATATAAGGACAATAAACCCACAGCATTTATAGGTCTTACAGGTCAAATTCAACATGTTTTCTTCAAGAAACAACCAAAGCTGCTGTGCACCGTCTCTTCATTGCTACCAACTGGTCTCCTCTAAATGGCGACTCAGCAGGAGCAAGAACTTAAGTTTAAAATGAAATATACGAGGCGAGGATTGAGACTGAGGCTTTTCAACACCACTGAAAGAAACCAGTGGATGGTCAGCAATTAGTGTAAGGGTTAGACTCCTGTGATGTAAAAAAAAAACTTATTTAAACTCATTGGAAGTTTATCATGCAGATTTGACCATGTTAAAATATATATATATTTAATGCATGTATATATGTGAGTATATATATATATATATATATATATATATATATAGCATGTATTAGTCGTATGTGTATATATATATAAGTATATATATGTTAAGCAAGAATTAATGCTACATATGTTGTTGTTATATGTTTAGCTTTATTAACCTGTTGAAACTTTTTGCATTCACTAACTGCACCTAACTCTCATATATATTAATACATACACCATTTTTTTTTCAATAATCTTTTTGGAGAAGACTGCTTGATTTCCTATCAGACACAAACTTCTTGGTAAAATTTGAATTATATAAAATCTGAAAAGTGGTATAAAACTTCTGTACTTAATTTAGCAAACTGCAATGTGCTAAAGGCTTAGACGGCTTTTTGTTAAGTACCACAAAAAGCAAAAACACATCATGTGAGGACAAACATTTTTCCCTGAAATGAATATTTTCATACAAAAGAAAATTTTTAGTGGTAAAATCCATGAGCAAAGGTGAAAAACAAAACAAAAACAAAACAAAAAACATGACAACCTCCAGAGTTCTAAGCATTAAAAACAGTTTTTCATGAACTATTAACTGTTCTTACTTAGATATAACAAAGTTACTTCCTATCAGTATAAGCGTAGTGGTACTGGACCTTTTGCCCCAATGTTTAATAAAGAAGGCCTCTGGCTGCAGTCAGAATCTTTCATTATATCTGCATGTGAAATATGTATTGCTTAAGTGCGTATAAATCTGCGTCACCATCTTGTCTGAATTTATTTCATTTTTATTAGTGTGAACCTACATCCAGAGAAGCAGTAAGGGTGTAATTAGACACGGTGGGTCCAGGCACACCATGAAACTAATTAGGCTCCCTGGGAGTCTTTACCAATGCATGGGCTCTTTGTAGAAGATAATGTGCCATGTAGTCAGATGATGTAGGACATGATTCTCTATGAACTGAATGGATAAAAAGTGGTGAAGGTTTATTTTTTTCTCCCATTTTAAAAGTTTTAAAGTTCAAACTTTCATTTGGTAGTCGTGCCCAGCAGAGCTCTTATAGGAGACAGTTGGTGACAGCTTGATACAGAGATATGCTGTAAATGTTTGATAGAACTTTTCATGTGTTCTTAATATAAAATCAGGATTTTAAATGATGAATAATTGTAATATTTCAGCAGATAGTCAGGGATTTATCTGATTCTATATTGAAATGGTAGAAATATTTCTATCCTTATTTTATCAACACTTAAAATGTGCTCCTTGTATACAACTTTGTGAGGATTGGGTGTCTGTTTGGGTGTTTTTTTGTGTGTGATAATTATCTAGCATCTTCTAAAATATGTTGTTTATTTTCCCAATAAAGGGATATAGTTGGTTGATAACAGACATTTGTTTTAAAAAAGCTCATTTTAACCCTCTAAAGACCATTTTCTTTCTTTTTTTTCTGAATAAGCTCAGCTTCTGTGATTTCTGTGCAGTAAAAACAGAGCATTTGAATTTGCCGTTGAAAAATCATATGTGTCTACTTAGTTTTATTGCGTTGCTTCATATAAGCACGTTCATTAGAATTAGTGTGTTGAAAGATATCTGTGAACAGTAATTCATGCAAACATCATTTGACCCAATTTTTTGCAAACTTAACAATACTGGGTGAATTTTTTCCCAATATTATTGTAGGCAAATAACACATTTTGTAAATGGAATTTTGAAAAACAAAATGCATCCAGAAATTAAACTTTGAAACCTAAAAAAGGTTTTAAAAGTAAATCAGTTTTCCTTTTCTATTTTTTTTATATTTCTTCATTTTTATATTTTCTCTCTTTTTATCTTTTTTTTTTTCTTTTCAATTTTTTCTTTTTATTTTTTGGAATTCTCTTTTTCATAATAAGTTTAACAAACTGCATTTGTTTCAAATAACGGATCATATTTTCTTCACTTCAGAGGGCGGGCTTTCCTCTGGATTGAGGAGGAAAGACACTTTTTATTGGTCTGCATATGAACATCACAATATTTTTATTGGTCAAGAGCGATTATATCTGGTTGAAGTAGAGAAAGTTATCTGTAAAACTCATTTTGAAAGGAATTCTGTTTATGAAACTGAATTAAAAAAAGACATTTAAAAAAAAAAAAGATAAAATAATAAAATAAAAGAAATAAAATCTGAAATAAATTGGAACAAAAGTAGAGAAAGTACCGTCTGAAAATTTACTCCCAAAACCAATTTTTTTTATTAAGAAGTTTTTTCATATTTCTATTTCCATTTGCTTGCAAAATTATTGGAACAAAAAAAAACTTCTAAGTAAATAACTGATGCTACAGGTAATCGCATACATGATGTGAACAAGCTGCTGAACTACTAATATTTTCTTATACTGGTTCTCATCAGGCAGCCTTTTTGAAATAAACCAGAAAAACTTCCCTGCAATGTGGCACAATCTGTTAAAGGCTCAGGAGGCTCAACATAAAGCTGTGATTTAAATTTGGGAAACTTTTTTTAATTTTCTAATCTTTTTTAGAAACATGTACAACTGGTTTAAAATAGCACATGGAACAGCAGGTGGATCATTGATAAAAGCCAGTGTTTTTCTTTCATGTATTCCTGTAGGTGCAGTAGCCCAGTATGACCAGCAGAGGGACACAATAAGCTGGCAATGACATTTGGGAGATGCATGGTTCTAAAACCTGCTTGCTTAAATGCATCTGGTGACATAATGCATCAAATTTGTTCTTACCATGAAGTCAGTTTTATTTTTCATTGTTTTCTTTTTATATAACGTGTTTGGAATGTAACTCCTTCTGCACAGTGTTTTCCTTTCCCTGCAAGGCTTCAGTTATTCCAACTTTTATGACAATGATCACCAGAAACTCTCTGCCTCTGTAAAAACTAGAGAAATCTGAGTAAAGCCAACATGCGGTGCCCCTTACCGGCTTATAATGATGGGAAATGATTAAACGAGCATATGCTTTACTATATTATAGAGTGGGGAAAAAGAATAGAAACCATTAAAGGGGGAAATTTAAACAGAAAAATAAAAAATCAGTTGCTAACAGATGATTATTGTTGCTGTCACTGTCATAATGTTCATCATAACAACTGGTGTCAAATTCTGACTCAAAAACACATAGATTAATCATTTTAGCTTAAATTGAACATAAATGCTGCAGAAACCATTTTAATTCTGTAAAAAAAAAAGCGAGTCAAATTCACACAATCCACAGGAATGAACCGGCCATTGGGCATACTGTATGCTGGACAGCTTAGCTGTGCTGGAGCAAGGAAACCTCTAAAACCTGCAGGATAGCGGGCCTCGGGGACCGCGGTTGGGGACCGAGGCTCTAAACCACAACCAAACCCTGACATCATAACTTATGTATTAAACAACCAGGTGACATGACAACAGATTCTGATATAAATTGTAATTTTGCTTTGCTCTTTAGAGAATGGCAGCTGCTCACCTCTGGGCTCACTTCTCAAGATTAACAATTAAAAAGGCATTTTATACATCTCCAGTCTGCTACATCATCACATCATTACCTCATTACATCATACACTTTAGCAGATGAGGAGACATCCGTGGCTCCAGCCATATCAAAATATTACCCATTGTTCTTAGCTGAAGGATGCCACTCTCATTTTATTCCTAAATCTTTGCCACATTCTGTCAGAGTCTTGGTCTGTTTGTTCCTGTTTTTCTTGGTTTTCCATTTGTTGTCCTCTGCTGCCCTCTTGTGTCCTCCTCTTGCTCTGTTTTTCTGTTCTGCCTGCACCTGTTTTCAATTCCCTCGTTAGCTCTCTCTCTGTCTCTGTCCCCTTTAAAAACCCTCCCTTTTTCAGTTCCTGTTTGCTGCCTGCCTAGTCTCGTCTCTCCCTGGCTCCTTGAGTTTTGGTTTTCCCCGATGTCTCCTTGTGGTTCTGGTACGTTTGTTATTTTCAGTTGGACTCTGATTCCTGCCCCTGGATCTGTGAACCTAAATAAACAGACTTTAATTCACCTCTGCCTACTGGTCTCTGCATTTGGGTCCTCCTAACAAACACCGCTTCATGACACATTCAGAATGAAGAATTATAACTGTATATCCGGACAGAGGAACTGTCCTAATCAGATAAACTACTTTGGAAAACATCAGTTCTGATTCATTACTAACTTGCAATCAACGTATTATTGATTTATTTTTTTTTTTGGATGGAAAGAATTAAATGCTAAAATAAAAGATTAAGTAAAATTATTTTTATTTTATCAGTTATTGTACATTTCACTTTCAGACAATCAATACTTTAGACTGAGAGGGGATTCTTTGTAAGATAAAATGCCCCAAAAGGGTAAACAAGTCAAAAAAGGTTGGAAAAGCAACTGCTCTACATCAGGAATCTAAAAAAAAAAAATGTCACACACAGAAACCAGCTGTTAAGAATAACATACAACATACTTTCTCTCACCTTAATGGGAAAATAATCCCGCATGTGCTTCCAGAGTTTAAGGCCGCACAGAAAGGGCGCCCTGCGGCCTCCGCGTGCCGGGGTGTCGTAGTCATAGTACCACCAGACGGCGTAGAGCACGCTGATCAGCCAGAAGCGAGTGAAGACAAGGTAGAAGAACAGCAAAATGCAGGTAGGTGCTGAAGAGGAACAAGATTGACATGATGAGCAAACTGAAACACAAGAAGCTCATCTTACAGTAGAAACACTCATTGCTCTCGATGAAACAATTCAGGTTGTGATATGCAGATGAAATAATCTGCATAAACAGTATTTATTCAAAAGCTGGTTTCTGCAATTAGGAAGTTTATTTTTCTTCCTAAAAAGTAAAAAGAAAGAAAAATGGCCAAAAAAGACAGACATTAATTTTGTGTGATTGTGTTGCAGAAGTGGAAGCCAGAAATTAGAATTTGAAACACTTCTTAGTCAAAGAAAAGGTTTTAATTTTTTTCAATCAAATTTTTATTTGCAGATTTTATATTTTCATATGTATGTTTTGTAGACTGAGTTTTACACTTTGCATTCTTTTGAAATTTTACAAATGATATTCTAGTGTTGCACCAATACCAGTATCGGGCAGGACCCCAATCCAGCACTAAAATGTTGGTATTGGTCTCTGTGAGTACCAACAAATAGGACACTGATACCATTTCGAGAGCCAAAAGTTTATTTAACTATTGTCACCCATTCCAGGGAGGCAATAAAAAGTTCTACTGGATTCACTTTGTATCAGTCTTTTTCCTGCTTCACAAAGTGAAGTGTCAGCTTACGAAGCCTTGATGGCAATTATTTACATCAAGTAGGATGTAGTTCTTCATATTATGAACACACATCAATTTCAAACAGATGGTATGGGGTATGAGTATTGGCCAATACTGCACAGCCAGGTGTCGGGTATAGGTATGAGGCCAAAATGCTCTTGGCAATACTATTATATTCTCTTGACTTTAAGCAATATAAGCTCTCATTCTTGACCATAAAATATTACTAAAAATGCTTCTTCGCTCCTGTCTCCAGAGGATAGCCTCTCCCAGAAGCAAAGAGAATGTTTCATATAAAACACAGTTATTAAAGAATTCAATATCTAAAACTTAATCTGAGAAAATAAAAAACTAAGAAAAAAAAAAAGTCAAATCAGGATAAAACAGGCAACTCTCAATGACTGTTTCTTTATTGAAAAAGTTTTCAAATTTCTTATTTCTGAATGCCATTTATTCGAATTATGATATGACTTTGCAATAATACTGGAACAAATAAACTCCTTAAGGACGAGACTTTTCTGTCTGGTCTCTCTTTACTGCTGGATACATCATTATGGCCCAAATCTGGAGGCTATAAGCAGCCATTCAAATCAGTTTTAACAGCATACATCAGAAACATGAAACCATTCATCTCTAAAAGATTTGAACAAATCAAATTTTATATAAAACTTGGTGTAACTAGAAAATATAACAAAACAACAGCGTTTTGTTATGTTTTTGTGGATTTTCCCACAAATCTGATGCAGTCTGGATTAGAACAGGATCCAGTTCAGGCCTATTGACTGTTTTTATTTTTATATCTACACCCCGATACGTTTGCATCTATGCTGGTCTGTCGCATAAAATCCTGATAAAACCAGCTGCTTTTTATTGTAACATCATAACTGTAACTTTTTTTTAACTTTAACTTTTTTCAAACAAGTGTATATATTTTACAGGATTTTGAAGTCATATTTGGCTGTCAGGAATGAGTTAAATATAGAAATATTTACATTACTTCATCAAAGAAGTGAATTCCCACAGAAAACTGAAATTTAATTAAGCATTTTTTTTACAAGTGTGTCTTCTCTTAATTTGAGCAGGTAAGTAAGACATGATTATTTATGTTTACAAAAGAAAAAAAACAATCCCATTATATTATTTCAAGTACAAATCTCTAAATTTGAACCCCAGTCGGCCTCTGCAGATGGCTGCTCAGCCTGAGCCTGGTTCTGCAGGATGTTTTCTTCCTGTTAAAAGGCAGTTTTTCCTCTCCACTGTCGCAAAAAGCATGCTTAGTGTGAGGGATTGCCTTTGAGTCAATGTGTCGTTGCAATCAACTGGTTTTCCTTAGCTAGAAAGCTTTTGAATGCTATGATCTGGTTGAATTGTAAAGTGCCTTCAGGTGACATGTGTTGTGAATTGTTGCTAGATAAATAAACTGAATTAAATTAAATATATTATTCTAAGGGTAGAAATACTCATTCTTCAGGCAGATCATCCATATTCCCTGCTTAAATTAAAACAAATGCGTTCATTTAGAAAAATGAAACCTATTTTTCAGATCAGTTGTTGCAGTGTTGGAATTCTACTGTTTAGTTGAAACAAATCATTTAAATGTAGCATACATTCGTAAAGAATCTCTGTTTTCTAGCATTAAGATGCAAATTTGTTGATACCCTGTTAACGGGTTATTTAAGGTATAAATCTGATTTCAAACAAACATTGTGTTTATCTTCATTCTCCTTGTATCCCCCTTCATCCGGGGACTGGGTCGCGGGGGCAGACTCCAGACTTCAATCTCCGCAGACTCACCGAGGTGCTCCCAGGCCAGCTGAGAGACAGAGTCCCTCCATGTTGTCCTGGGTCGTCCCCTGGGCCTCCTCCCGGTGGGATGTGCCTGGAACAGCTCAGAGGGAGGCGTCCAGGGGCTATCCGAAAAAGATATCTAAACTGACTCCCAAGCTCCTCATCCTATCTCTAAGATATATCCCATCTTTTCCTGCTTGTATCCATGATCTTGTGCTTTCGGCCGTGATCCATATTTAATCACCTAAGACTAAGGGTAGGAAGGTAGACCCGCCGGTAAACCAAGAGCTTTGCCTCTCTGCTCAGTTCTGACTTCACCACAACAGACCATTCTCCCCTAAATCTGAACAGGAACCCAAGATACTTGAACTCCTCCACTTGAGGAAGGAACTCTCCTCCAACCTGGAGGGAACTGTCAACTTTTTCCAGTTGAGAATCATGGACTTGGAAGAGATGATTCTCATTACACTTGGCTGCAAACCGAGGTCCTGGCAGGAGGGAGCCAGCAGAACCAGATCATCTGTAGAAAGCAGAGACGAGATCCACTGCTCCTCCCACCAGACCCTTATAGCCATTGGCTGGGCCCAGAGATGCTGTCCATAAAGGTTATGAAGAGGAGGGGTGACAGAGGGCGGCCCTGCCAGAGTCCAACATGCTCTAGGAACAGATCTGACTTAAAGCCAGGCTCCTGCTCCACTTGCACAGAGTTTATCTTTATTGTCTTTATTGTTGTGTTTCATTAACAGGCTACAGATTGCTGCAGACCAAGTTAACCCCCCCCCACACACACTCCTTTCATCACCCTTAATGAATGCAGGACCAAAGCTAAAAGTCAGTTTCAGAAATTGAATTGAAGTTCTTACTGAAGGCTGGAATCATAGATGAAATGAGGCAAACTGATTCAGACACTTTGATCAAAACATTCATTATAATTCCGGGCATCAGGTTTATGTCAGAGTCGTGCTGATTTAATAAACACTGGCTGATCTCCCCTCCGCATACCTAACACTCTTTTTATGATCCAGATCAATTGACATTGTCATGCACACTCAAATTGACATTAGTGATAATATCAGGAGCTGATCCACCGTTCCAACACGTCAACACCAACACTCACCCAGACCCAGGAAGCAGAAGACCCACTGTGCCACGGCGGCAGTCTGCAGCCTCCTGTGGAGGGGCACGTTCACAGGCGCAAAATCGATTTTCATTTTTCTGTGAGTGGAAAGGCAAACTGTTACGCTGCTGAAGAGACTAAGAAAGACAGCAAATGGAAGGAAAGTCCAAAGTCTATAAAAGTTTGCTTTTCTTACCTTTCTACCATCTCCTCCTGTGGACTGTTGGCTTATCTTGACTCAATAGGCTGTTTGATTTCTCAGAACCTAGCAGCTACATCTGACCTTTCACCTAGAGGGGCAGCAAATGCTCGGATGCAGAGCAATGAATGGATGTGAAACTCTGATTATACCACCATTAACTCCCTGCAGAGACGTTAAAGGATTGTGTCAGATCATACGAAACGTTGCTCTTTATGATTGTAAATGGAGCCCAGCTGATTGAGCAACAACGCAAGAGTTTCTCACTGTAACACAGTGATAAAGGTCATTAGCAGAGGGCTGGCACATTTCTTATCACACTGATGCTATCAGCACTGAAAAAAACGTCTTAAAATGTTGCTACAGGCCTGTTAGGAGGTGAAATGAGAAAAGAGAAACATTTGTTAGATGAGATGAGTGAAGGGGGCCATTAAAGTTGATGGATGTTGTCGTTTTTCTCTTGGTCATTTCTCAGATAATTAATTGATCCACAGATTTAGAAAAGAATAGAATACCGTGATTGAGACTGTGTATATTTTTTTCTTTATTTTTATTTCATTTTTCACTTGTCAGGTTGGGGTTTGAACTGCTCGCTCTCCCAAGAACATCTCAAGTTCTCCGCTAAATGTGGAGCCCATTCCTCCCCGTCCTGCCCCCCCTCCTCTGGCTGACACTTGGGCTCACCGGTGCAGTGGTGGTGCTTGGTGTTTGGAGGTAGATGCCCGGGTGGCTACTGGCTTATCCTGGCGGCAGCTCCACAGAGCCTGGCCCCCCGGGGCCCGGTCGGGGCTCCCGCCAGGTGGCGGGGCGCCCCTGGGGACTCGGGTCCCTGGGGCCCATGGCCGGATCCACTTCAGGGTGGCTAGCTGCTGGCAGAGCCCGTAGCCTTGTCCCTGCGGCTCCTGAGGGCCCTGCCATTGAGGTGGATGGAGATTTCCTCGGGGCTGTCTCTCCACCTCCCTTGGCGGGGGGGCGTATTTCTTAGGTTGGCCCCTCCTGGACACCATCGCTCTTGGGATCCCTTTAGGCGTCTGGGGCTTTGGGTGCTCGCCTTTCGGTGCTCCTGAGGGGCAAGTCCTTGGCTGTTCACAACCGCTAATGAGCATTTTTTCTTTGGATAAACTTTATTTGCACACATGCACTCTCAAAAACAACTACAGGTGCTTGTCTCCAGGTACTTCCATACAGAAATCCTATATTATGATCTTCAACTACCACCTTATACATGTCCTGAATAAATGATAATGCTTATACATCAGTGATAGTATCAGGTTGCTATTTTATTGTATCTCTTATACTATATCCGTCAGTTGTTTTGATCTTTTTAGATCTCTTTGCAGGTAATGAAGCATATTTTCTCCTGTTTTTTTGTTTTTCCTTTCCTGTTCTACTCCCATTACAGTGTCCATATAATCTGTAATACTCCTGCATAAATTATAATAAAGCTATTTATATGCATAAATCAAGTGGAACACTATGACCATAGCCTTATTGCTCCACCTGTGAAAGTAAAATCTATCTGGGCCCTTTTTGGCATCAAGACAATTATTCTTATTGCCACATCGCCAGACTGGACACTGTTAAAAAAGAATAGAATAGAATAGAATAGAATAGAATAGAATAGAATAGAATAGAATAGAATAGAATAGAATAAATAGAAAATCCCTTTATAGTCCTAAAATGGAAATGTAATGATGTTTACAGCAGCAAAAAAGATTATAGAAAGAAATGTCTCACACAAATGTGGACCTTGGAGGAATGTATAAAATAATGTAAAAGTAGAGAGTTTAAAAAATAAATAAATAAAATACTAGACTGTGAAGTGTTTTAACAGTATAAAACTGTGAACCTGGAGAATAAGTAACAATATACAGCTATGGACATTTTCGCAGTAATGGATATTTTTTAAAACAGCAGCAACATCAGAGATGTGCAAAATGACAGCAACATGTTATTTAACTGACTAAGGTAGAAAATGTGCAAAATCAGCATGAATGTAACAATTTTTGAGGTTGTTGGGAACAGTGATAGTTATAAAGTCTTCCAGCTGCTGGGAGGAAGGATCTGTGATTGCTCCTCCCAGGTGCATTTGGGAGTGCAGAAGTCTGTCACTAAAGGAGCTCTCCAGTTCTCCAACAGCTTAATGAAAGGGGTGGGGGACATTATCCAAGAGATGTTAATTTCAGAGGGCATCCAATCACAGATTTTCATGGAGCAGCAGATTAACAGAGTAAAATTAGAAAGTGAACATATTTCTGAGCGCTAACAGTGATAAACAAGCGGTAAGAGGAATCAGACATCATCCATGTTCTAATCGTCAGACTGGCCAGACTGATACCAGTACGTCACTTCAAATGAGAAAAAGGAATTTCAGTAACCCATCAGCCAAGGCTTTTCCCTTTGTGTTTGAGGGGACAAATGTACTCATGATCATCAAATAATTTTGTACAAATACCTTTGTAAAAAAAAAGAAAAATCAAAGATAAAAAATAACTTAAGAACATCTATTCTTAAGAAAAAAAAAGTTCTGTGCACAAAAATAGGTTTAATATCTTTTTTTCTTGTTGTGTTGATAGAGAACATAAAAACACACTGACTCTGTCTGGTTTGGTTCTAAATTAAAATTTTAATGTAATAACATAGATTGAACCAAACAACAGTTCTGCTTAGGCAGCAGAATACATCTATGCTCTGGTATTAACAGTATTAAAGTCTCTAATTGCATTACAATTGACATAGAACTCGAAACATCATCAACATATATATTTAAAATATAATCAAGAAGGAATATCTGATTCATCATCTGCAATATTCCTCCTGTCTCCATCCCTGTTGCTTTCAGCCTTTTTTTTATTTTTTTGGGAAAAAACAAACTTTGCTTTAATTGGAAAGATTGTCTTTACTCTCTAGGTTATCCCTCTGTTAGATGTGTTTATTAATAGAGGTAATGAGCCAGTTTGGAGACAATAAGGAGCAGAAAGAACTGAATTTGGTGTTGAAATATAGAGAGTAAAAGTTAAAAGTCCTCAGAAGAATAAATACTAAAGTAAAGATACAAAAAAAAACTACTTCAGTGCAGTAAAGGAGTAGTAGTTATATTTATAATAAAAGTATAATTCCATTTTTTCTGCATATTTTTTCAGATCCCTCCTGCGCCCCCTGGTGGCCTCCCACAATAAAGACGTTTAAAGAACTGCATCTTTGTAAAGTGTAAGGGAACGCAACAGTTTTTCATCATTTCAAATGAAAGTGTGACATAAGTGCAGCAATAAATGAAAGAGGAGGGTTTGAGTTATCAGCTTTTTATTTAGAAGGACCACAGTTTGTATCCAGGTGAATATTTTTCCATTAACTGGTCTGTTTCTGGAGGTTTCTGGTGTTCATGCTTAAATGTCTACAGTTTATTTCTGTGCATCATCATTGGAACTAAAGAAGATAAACATAGAACTGAAACTTTGTCAATAAGATAAAATAAGCAGACTGCTTTTTTATTGATAACTTTCTAGAGGTTTCGGCGTGTATTTTTATCCATCCTCTTTGACATGACATCAGTGCAGTTATTGCCTCAGGTATAGAGAAAAAGCAAGAAGAAAGCCATGAAGTTATCATTGTTCCACAAGACTAGTAGATCGGGGGTTCATAAAGTGCAGGTTGGGATCCCTGACATATAGCTAAAATATATCATAAAACAAATATATGTGAAAGATATGAATAAATGTATTATAAAATAGTAGAGGGTGATTTATAATCCATTACGTGTAATAAATTATTCAAATATTAGTTACATTACCTAGTAAAATAATTTTTCACAATTAAATAAAAAAATATATATATTTAAAATGAATAAAATCAATTACAAAAAGTATTTATATATTAAAAAGAAACTTGTTGTACTTTTTAAATAGAGTAAAGTAAACACATGTGTTTTTAGGGGGTCGCCAGTCTCATGTATCTTTATTTTTTGGGGTCATACACAGGCTGAAAGGTTTGGGAACATCTGGAAGGAGGAGCTCTACTCTAAAAATGATCAACTGGAGGTTTATCTGGAACCAAACAGCTAAACTTAAACCAATAAAATGAGCATCAGGTCAGCCACATTGACCTGGTCCTCTCCTATAAACACATTTGCTTCAGCGTCTCCGTCCTCACCTGACTCCATGCTGTGACTCCTGCCCTACACATGAGGCAGGACTCCCACCTTTTAGTCCTGAAACATTGATAAATGACAGAGCATCATTGAAATGCAAAAATATTTGTTTAAACAGCAAAGCAAGCTATTAACTTACCAACAACTGGTAATATGAACTAAGACATTTCCTAGAGCTTAAGTCAGGGGTGGGCAATTCCAGTTCATGATGGCCGGTATCCTGCTACTTTAAGAGGTGTGTTTGGATCAACAGACCTGAATCCAATAATTAGCTTATTAAGTCGACTCTGGAGGAACTGACTGCCTACTGAAGAGGTAACTCCGCCTTTTGATTCAGGTGTGTTGGAACAGTGATGGATCTAAAAGTTGCATGTTTACTTAGCCAAAACAAGGCTTGGCTTTGGTCCCCTCTATAAAGCCTCCAACTCAACGCTATTTCAGACATTTTGAATTGAAAAAATTTTCCTGGATGGGAAGCGAAACATCCTTAAACTTGGAAACAAAGTCCAGTGGATTGTTTTTTTTTAAACTTTTTTTGGCATCAACAGAAAAGGAGCGTAATTATGAGGGAAATTTTAAATTTACCTCATGGAGCCCGGCACAGTTTGTTGCACTACTGCCTTGCATCAAAAAGGTGTTAGGTTTGAATCCTGTCCTAGGATTGCATGGATTTTGCATGTCCTCCCTATGCATGCATCAGTTCAGGGTATTTTGGCTTCTTCTCATTGTTCAAAAACATGTGAAATTGATTGACATTTCTAAGTTTCCCTAATGTGTGTGTTTGCATGGTTGTATACTGTACCTTTGACCTTTGGTGAACTGGTGAATCCTGTCTTTTGAGCAAGATAAAAAGAAAAAAAAGTACATTTACATGGCATTGAACTAGGGGCAATTAAAAGTATGGTTGAAAATTGGCATATAGTCCCAGCTTGATTTATTTATGCTAAAATTTCACCCAGCAAAAGAATTTGACCAGAGCTGGAATAAACCATGCTTTGTCTAACCATCACTATTTGAAACCCAATGTCCACATGACTAAAAAGGCCCAAACACCATCAACCAAGAAAAAGCTCCTGTTTTAAAGATATTTTCAGCAAAGTGTTTTTCATTGTTCAAATTCAGCTGCTTGACATGGTTCTGCTAATATGCCTAAAAATTGTGGAATCTCTTGGCTAGTTTGTTGCTAAAAGTGACCATAGTTTAATCTTTAATCTGTTGCATTTCATTTAATATACCTGTTATGTTTGTTTTTCATGAAATTACATTTGATTTTAGACAGAAAATAAATAAAAATATCTTGCATACTCACGTATTAGCTTTTCATATTTATATGACAATGCCTTGCAAGGTCATACTTTTTGTACGAGAAACCCCAAGTGTGAATTCCCTGTTTCATCAAACCTTAGCCATGCCCGTTCTTACATTCATCTCTTGTTTCAAATTGTGTGTTTCTGTAGTGTAGTGGTCATCATGTTTGCCTAACATGCAAAAGGTCCCAGGCTCAAAACCTGGCATAAACAGTCTCCTGGGGTGTTTATCCACTGGGCAGAAGTTGCAAACAAACACCCAACTTGTGCTGGAATCACACTGAGTGTCTGCTCTTACCTCAATTCTTTAAACCTTTCTATCGCTTCCACATGTCTTTGCCATTAGCCAGCAGCACTCATAAGAAACAAAACAGACTCTTTGAAAAACATGTCAACCAAAATAGATTTTCAAGTATGATGTTTTTGGCCTCATTTTAGTATTTCGGTGGAATTTTATCCACCCTATGTGATGAAATGGCAAATCTCTTCAATAATTGACAATAACTTTATCTTTAGTCTGTGGATAACTTTTCAAGTCTTAGGAACGGTTGATTAAAGGCTGGATACCATAGACAAAACATTTATAGTGCCAAAAGGGGGATATGTATGATTTCAACAAAAAGTAAATACTTACAGTAGCTTAAGAGCGCAGCAGCCAGTACTCTACACATTCAAAGTGGCATAGTTAATTCCAGTGCAATGTGCAGGTTAGCAAGATAAAAAGTACATTTAAATGCCATTGAGCAAGGGGCAATTAAAAGTATACTTGGAAATTGGTGTATCTTCCCAGTTTGATTTATTATCGCTAAAATTTCACCCAACAAAACCATGCTTTGTCTAACCATCACTATTTGAAACCCAATGTCCACATGACTAAAAAGGCCCAAACACCATCAACCAAGAAAAAGCTCCTGTTTTAAAGATATTTTCAGCAAAGTGTTTTTCATCGTTCAAATTCAGCTGCTTGACTTGGTTATGGTAATTTGCCTAAAAATGGTGGAATCTCTTGGCTAGTTGGTCTCTAAAAGTGACCATAGTTTAATCTTTAATCTGTTGCATTTCATGTAATATACCTGTTATGTTTGTTTTTCATGAAATGACATTTGATTAGAGACAGAAAAGAAATAAAAATATCTTGCATACTCACGTATTAGCTTTTCACGTTTACATGACAATGCCTTGCAAGGTCATACTTTTTGTACGAGAAAACCCACGTGTGAATTCCCTGTCTGATGTTTCATCAAACCATACTCATACTTACATTCATCTGTTGTTTAAAAGTGTGTGTTTCTGTAGTGTAGTGGTCATCACGTTTGCCTCACACGCAAAAGGTCCCAGGCTCAAAACCTGGCAGAAACAGTCTCCTGGGTTGTTTCTCCACTGGACAAGAGTTGTAAATATCCAACCAACTAGTGCTGGAATAAAAAAAAAACAAGACAAAAAAGCTCAGATTTTCCACCCCAGAAACCAGTACAAAGCACACTTTGCAATCGTGCCCATAAGAAGCGCATCCATTTGCATTGCAGCGCTCCAGAATGCACCTCTACATAGGGATAACATATAAATTGATTGCTTCGGGCACTAGAGCAGCGTTTGGTTTGAACGAACAATAAGATGCCGTTAAAAGGCTGCAGTCAGGCTGTCAGCTTCAATTTAAACATGAATGTTAAAAGCTCTCACTATAATGACCCTGTCAATATTTAATACTAAATCATCATTTTCTTTTCAGTTAATTGATTAATTTAAAAATATATACTTTGATTAAATAAACTTTCTAGATAAACAAACATGTGGAACTTCAAAAGTCAATTGGAAAAAGCTTTTTGCACATTTAAAAAATATATCTAGTGATGGTCACATAATTAGACCGTGTGACCGTCTAGTGGTTAGAGCAGTGGGCTTAAGCTCTGTGAGGGTTGCAAGTACCTGGTTTGATCCCCACAGCCTGTGCTCTGGGTCCCTGAGCAAGACCCTTTACCCCACACTTCTCCCTGGGCGCTGCACTATGGCAGCCTACTGCTGAATAAGTGTGTAGGTATATTACTCTAGTGTGAGATTATTAAAGTTCAATCATATTATGATTGATATATCTATTATCAGTAATTTAATTCAAAAACGTGAAACATGTATATTATATTTAATCATTACACACAGACTGATATTTGCCAAGAGTTCATTGCATGTAGATTTATAACTCACAACTAACCTTGGTATTTTGTTTTAAACATCCTTAAATGTTCCTTTTGTCTGTCAGAGGAGTGAAAAGTTAAAAACTGCTCTGAAAAACCTCTTGATTGAATTCTTGTTTTTGCAGTAGTATGAATGTTGGATTTTGATTTATTTCTGCTGTCCCTTAAATGTTAAAAAACAAATGGCTGTTTTTTAACTGTTATTTTCATTAATTAGATCCTCTGTGGTAGAACTGAAACTATTGGATCATTGAGGATGGATCATAGATGTTGCTTAGAAGCACAACATGAAGCTGAATGTTTTCAGTGAGACTGTCTAACCTCAAGTGCATCAGATTTGAGAGTTACCTGTTTTACCTATTTCACTCTTAACAGCTATTAATATCATCCCTCCCTCTTCATGCAGAGATTCAGGCTTATAAACAGCCTTTTTTCCACACCGAGAAAATGAGCTTCCTTGCATCGGAGTCCAATAGACAGAAGATGTTCTGACACTTTCACAATGCCAACTTTTCTGAGACACTCAGAATAACCAAAAATAGATCCAGATTGATTTTAAAAGCATTTTGTGAATTTGCTCTCCAGAAGTTCCTGTAGAAATCTATGAATATAAGATCAGATTCATCTGCATCTGCCTGATTTCACTTCTCATAACTGATGATGTATCTGGGAAAGTTTTATGTATATTTTACCTGTTAGTAGCGCAATCTGTTCAGAAATCTTAACTATATGAGGAAATGTCTAGCTTTCAGTGAGCATTAGAATATGCTTTAAAGGTTTTATGGATGCCCTGAAGTGCAAGCCATAGCTAATAATAAAAAGCATTGAATAATAATAATGACGGCAATATATTCAACCACATTAAAGTTTCAAAAAACAAAACATTTATAAAATACAAGATAAAATGCTTTTCCTTATTTTAAACATTATTTATCTTTTTCATCAGCAAACTGGCTTATCTGTTCAAAACAATAAAATAGAACTTTATTTCAAGAAAGATGGATTTTGGATTTCATTTAAATGGATAAGGGAAAAAAATCTATTCCATTCACTTCAATAGCGCCAATAAAAAAACACACGTCAGATGTTTTACTTTATTATCTGAGATTCTTTAACTCTGGTCTGAAGATCGACTGAAGAAAATACGATTTAAACCAGTAGTGCTTTCTTTAAAAGAAAATAATCAAGTGTTATGTTATGAAACTGTATCAAATGCAGCACAGATCTAACAGGACAAATACAGAAACCAGTCCATTATCTGATGCCATGAGGATATCATTAGTGACTATAAGAAGAGCTGTTTCAGTGCTATGATGAGCTATAAAATCAGATTGAAACTCTTTAAAAGTTCATTATGGTGTAAGTGGTCGCACACTTGTTGGGCAACTAGTTTCTCAAGAGTTTTACATAAGAAATGAAAATTGGATATAGGTCTATAATTGATACAATTCATCTGGGTCATTAGACATTTTCTTAAGTAAAGGTTAAATTGCAGCTACCTTAAAAGCCTTTAGGACATATCCCTGTAACAAAGATAGATTAATTAATCACATCTTAAATGGAGGAGGAAATCAGAGGGAATACTTTCTTAAATAACGTGGTTGAAGCTGGATCTAACAAACAAGTTGAAGGCTTAGATGAAGACAATAGTTTGGCTAACTGAAAGTTCACCTGGATGCAAACAGTCTAAACACAGTTTATATTCCATAGTTACCACAGATGCTGCTCAAAGACATATTAAACCACACAATAACACAACTAAAATAGATTACAAAATTATAGCATAAAGACATGTAGGCTATTAGTCATTACTAAAAATAAATAAATAGCAAGGTTCTCCCTGCAATCTGACCTAACCTAAAGTATTTTGCAAAACAAATAATCCAAACAATCTGAGTCTCATGAGGAGCTGGTCCTAAAAAAAAGCCCAAAAATACTTCCAGAATATTCTTACTGCGATTAAGTCCAACAGAGGAAAACTAAACTTTTAGGTTCATGTATTTGTGTTTAGTTTGACACAATTAATAAGCTACTGGGTGTAATTCTTGTACATTTAGCAGAACATAATGTAAATTTGGCCAACAAATTTGGCTCCATATAATTTCTATAACCTTAAAAATAAACAGAAAGCATATATTTTAAACCAAGTTGCATAAAAAATAGTTTTTTTAGATGTAAAATGCGTAATTTGTATCAGTGGATTAAATAAATAAAAAACTCCTGCATTATTTTTAATATTTGTACCAAACGTGTTTTATGATTGAAAAGCAGCAAACGGTGCGCTCACTAACTGACTTGATGTTTAATTTTATTTGCGTATTTTATTTTATTGCAGCCTCTGTGCTTTAAAGGGGAAGTGAAATTATCCAGCTTGACGTTTCTTTTCCTCCTCGGTTCCTGTTGGGATGCTGAGGCGGGCGGGGCCCTTTCTCCCTGCGGTCCCCTGATGTTGCAGGAAGAGCAGATCGGACTCAGACGGAACCAGAAACGGTCCATTTTAACAGCGTCTCTCTCCTTCGGTTATTCTACACTATGGGATTATTAAATAAACGGGTTTAACGTCGGACCCTCTCTTGGTTTGCTCCAATCAGTGCAGTGGAGTGGGATTTTCTGTCGTGTCAGTGGAAGGAAGCAGTGTTTTTGGTGTATCAGTCGCCATGGCCTGGCCCTGCATCAGCCGGGCCTGCTGCATGGCCCGGTTCTGGAACCAGCTGGATAAGGCTGACATCGCGGTGCCTCTGGTCTTCACTAAATACACCGATGTGTCGGAGATGCAGCACATCCAGCTGCAGCCGCAGCTCCATCCTCCACAGGCCGGGGTCGCCATAGAAACGCAGCCTCTGCGCGCAGAACCCCGCGCCGCCAGAGCGCCGCGCGGGCCGCGGAGGTGCGTCTCCGAGGAGCGCGTGTGCAGCTCGGTGATGCGCGAGGACTTCAAACACTGGAAGGTCCGTCCGGAGCCCAGCTGCAAACCCAGGAACGAGTACCACGAACCGGAGACGCCGTTCAACACCGAGACCCAGTACCAGAAGGACTTCAAGCCCTGGCCCATCCCCAAAAGGTACGACCATCCCTGGATACCCCCAGCGGGGCACGACCCGCAGCCCAGGCACGACCCGCGGCCCAGGCACGAGAAGAAGCACCTAGCGCTGGAGGCGGAGTGCGGCGTGGAGAAGGGCGCCATAGCCGACAAGGTGCAGGAGAAAGACCTGCTGCAGAGGCAGGAGAGGAAGAAGCGCTCCAGTAAGCAGGTGGTGCTGAAGGTGGAGGCAGAGGGCAAAGGCAGGGCGGCGGTGGATGCCCTGAACCGACAGATCAAACAGGAGATCAGCGCTGGCAGCTCCTACAAGTGAGTGGATCCCAGTCAGCCTGGCTGCTGGTGGAGCAGAGGGTCCTGCTTCAGGGGTCACAGAGTCATTATAGGGTCACTGCTAATAAACAGTCTGATATGACCAGGTTTACTGTCAGGATGTTTAAATGATTAAAAAAAACGGTTGGTGAAGAAATGACTCAAGTAAAAATAAAACTATGTTAACATCTTTTACTAAAGTACAGGGGCGGAGCTAAATGGGGGGCCAGGGGTGGCCATGGCCACCTTTAGCCAATCATTGGCCACCCCCGTGGTCACCCCTTCCATATTGGATGCAGCAATACTCTCAAGCGGAGTATTCAAAACATTTTAATTTTTTTTGGTTAATTACCACTATACTAATATCAGAGATGATAAATAAAGAATACATGCTTTTTTCAGAACTAGATGTTTTCTTTTATTGGGTAAAGAGAAAATGTGTCTCTACAAGTCATCGAGGAGTCTTCAGTAAAATCATAGATAAATAACAATTTTAATAAAAACTTATCAAATAATTAATTTATGTAGATATTAGTGCTTGTTAATATCAATTTTATGCAGAATGTTTATTGATACAAGTAGGTAAGTAATGACGATGGAAAAGATTTAAGCCCCATGAACTAAAAATTGAAAGTTTTATCCACTATACCTTTTATCTAGAAATTACGGATGTTTAAATATATGCATCTATTTGTTAGCAAAGGCTGTAGGAAAGTATAGTTTGTCTTTATTTAGAAAATATGGATGTTTTGCTCTTTAATTTTCCTGTTGGAACAGTGTAGATTGACCCTGAGGTTCTGGTGCCTATCTGCTTTCGCCCCCCCCCTCAGTCTCCATTGGTTATTGCCTGGACACCCTTATAAAATAATTCTGGCTACACCTCTGCTAAAGAAGAAAGCAGCGGTCCAACAAATGAATCAAAAACAAAAAAGTACATAAGGTTAGATGGATACTCGAGTACTGAGTAATATTGGCCCATGACATCTGATATAATATTTAGAGTTATTTAAAGTAAAAACTAAGATAAATAAGGATCCAAATGAACAACATGATTAAAAGGAAATGTTTTACTTATAAAACCTTACTGTGTATTCTATTGGACAATATAATATAATACAACCAAAAGATGTGTTATAATTTTACCAATCTGGTTGGTAGTTATATGTCCAACCAATCCTTTGGTTAAAACAACCCATCTAGTTTTAATAATCATATCATATATCACATTTGAGAAATTTACCTCTGGATTTAACCCATCCCCTCAGGATGGGCAGTGGGCTGCCATCATGGAACCCCCCAGGGAGAAGTGTGGGATTGAGGGTCTTGCTCAGAGACCCAGAGTGGCATTCTGTTGGGAGTGGGGCTCAAACTCACAACCTTAGGATTCCAAGCTCTATGCCCTAACTAGGGGTGTAAATAATAATCATTTTGTATCGACGCATTGATCCAACAGCCGACGATCAGATGCTTCGACACGTCCGCAAGAGAATCGATTCATGATTTTTTTTCCCTCCGGTTTATTTTTATCCATTTGTTCCTGGACGTAATTCTGACTCCCGTGCTGTGGTGGCGTTATACCTATTTTGCCTTCCTACCTTGCTTCCTGTAGCCACTACCCTCTTTCCACATGCACACACAGACTGGCGTAAACAGTAGAAGGATTCTTTAGTATCGCAAATAATGGAATCGTTGGGTCAGGAAATTGATACTGAATGGAATCGCCATGATGGATGTGATTTACACCCCTAGCCCTAACTACTAGGCCATCATTCCCCTTAGATATTGATAGACAGCATGTTGTACATGAACACACCACTGTGATTGTTCTCTAGGTCCATGACTATTACTACGCTTGACTACAGCCAACAGTCAGATTAGTAAACAATCTGTAACCATTTTTATTGGTTGTTTGGTTAACTGATCAAATTGGTTGATCTGAAACCAATGGGTCGGTCAGTTTCTGACCAGTATAATGGATCATCTAAGCAAAATTGGTTTAACCAACTAGATTGGTTGTTTTTCCAACCAGTCCATTCCTAGATTGTATGTGATGCATATATGTAAGTAAAATATCTACCCTTTACTGTATTTTCACCTGGTCTCAATGAGCTCAAGTTTGCACTTTTGAGACAGTTTTGTTCACCTCTCAAGTTTAAACTGTCTGATTTACAAGTTTGCACTTTGTGCTTAATGTGACAGGAAAAAATAAAATACATGGATATTTTGAAATACAGTTGAACCATCTTCATTATTGTCAAAATAGATTGAATCGAAATTAATCGATTTAGAACTGCATTAATCAAAATTGACTTTGGCGAAAATACCAAACCCTAGTCTGCAGTATAATTGTTACAGATTAAACTTTTTTTGATTAATTTAAAGAAAAAAAATATCAGCTAAGGATTTGCACAAGTAACAAAAAAGTGCAATAAATTCAGCAGCTAAACAAAGTTTGATTCTAACAAGACTATTTTTTCCCTATTTTGTCCCTTTGACTGGTTCTGATTCTCAGTCCTTTATTTTCTGAAATTGATCAAATTAAATAATTCAACGGTAACTACTGATAAATGGTACAGATGTTCCTCATTTTATTGAAAATTATCACCTGCTTGAAATACATATTAGTATTTTATTTAGTTTTCATAAAAAGAACACCTGGCCTTAAGGATTAATGCTATTCTCACCACAAAATGTTATTTTTAACCTTTTTCTACTTGTAAGCCCATCAGCTGTCACGTTAATGGCAGGATAGCAGCGTTAGCTCCATAAAAGGAAAAAAGAAAAAAATTCCAAACACCTCGTAATTCCCTTTCATCCAAAAATAGGGAGAATACTTATATTAATTATTTTTAATGTTAACTCTAAAACAGGGATAATCTTTTAAGATTTGCTAAAGGTTGTCTTTCCCACAGCAGCCTTTCCGTCACTACATAGAACACAATATTCGTATATAATATAATATTTCATTACAGCCTCTATCAGTTAATGTTTCTACACATTATGATTAATCGGAACAGATCAACATATTTCTAAAAAACATCATGCCCAATTTGACTGTATCTGGAGAATCACCATTAACTTTAACATAACGCAACTTTTCAATCAGCTGTTGTTGATTTTTGAACCAAATCAGTGAAATGAACCAGGGTTAGGGGGCAAACGCCCTGCAAAATACATTAAGTAAAAGAAAAGATACTGAAAATGTTTAATAAATAACTTTTTGATTCAACAAACACATATTTAATATATGTACACAAATATAAAAAAAATAATTTTTTATAGAAATAAAAATGTTATAAATAACTTTATAATACAACTTTAAAGCCTTTAATAGTTTTTGTTTTTCAAAGTCAGCATTCGGTTATTCTATAATGAAGGACATTCAACTCTTACCGTTTTTGTAATAATAGCATTAATAAACATAATAAAAACAGCAGAACAACACAAAGATGTGGGGAAATAACCCGTCTGCTTCTTTTCCTTTATCCTGTTTATGAAATATAAATATTTCAGATGTGGAATAACTATTGGTTAACCAGCTGAAAACGTTCAGGTTTTAATTCGGCTCATAAATCTGCTGATTGTTTAATAATCCTACTTTTTCACTGCCCTCTTTCAGGGTGACAGTTTTGGCTTTTCACTGCTGTGCAATGAGATTTAATGGAAACAGCTGCAGGAAGCTGCTAATGTTTAGGTCCATGAGGCTGATCTGCTGTAATCGGTAGTTTCCTGGGGAATGATGGGTACAGCTGGATGGATGAGCATCAAGTCATGCATGTCATTGCTGTATGCATGCCTGCTGCGTCTCTGCTTCATTATAACACATAGGATGCATGTTTATGTTGATGGAGAGAGAGAGAGCTTGCATGATGCTCAGTAGCTGCTTTTATTTTTCTATCTTTTCACAGCTCTGCATGCCTTTCCTTGGCAAACAATGACCAGTTGTATGTGTAGGCGGGTTTTTGGGCTCAGTGCTGAAGCTGAGCAGTCTTTGGTGGGAAGTGTTCCTGTTGTTATTGAGCAGCAGAGTCCTCCGGCTGTTTGGTGCCTGTGTTGTTTAGCAGTCAGCAGGGAGCAGGGCAGGCTCTCTCCATCTAAGGCTCAGGGCTCCTCTGTTACAGCCCAGTCAGCTCTTTGTTTCCTCTCCTGCAGAAACTCAAAGCAGGCCATCCTACGGGGGGGTAAGCACAAGGTTACAGAGCAGAGAAACAAACCTGCTGAAGAAAACTGGACTTATTGTTCATTGAAGTCATCACAATGTTACACTGTTTAGACACCAGTAGTTTGTCATTGAGGAGAGTTTTCATTAAATGTTCTGCTATAACAACAGCTGGTAAGCATAATTATTTGGAAAAAATACAGAAACCAAAGCCACTGCAGCAGTCAGGATTGTCCCTTTAGACACGTACAGTACTACTCAATCAATCAATCAATCAATCAATCAATCAATCAATCAATCAATCAATCAATCAATCAATCAATCAATCAATCAATCAATCAATTTCTTAATTGTAAACTACAGTTTGCATTGTAATCGAGATTTCAGTTTCAGTGTAAACCGTTCATTAAATACATCACATACACTGGGGTGGGGGGGTCTGGCAGGGGGAACGTTTTACTAAGGGCATGCGTGCTGCAGCATACTGCCTTTGGCGCGTTGCTATGGCTGCCATAAAAACGGCGGTTCACTCTAGCACTGATTTTATCTATCTGGAAAGATAAGAGCCACATTGGGGAGAGAGCAAAAAAGAATATTTCACACTTTATCCTTGATAGGATACAGTTTAAGATATCAAGAAAAGCTAAGCACAAGAAAAGCACATATAAACATGAGACAAACATTTCAGCAGAGGGTTACATCGAAGGCTGGAGCCACATGGAAGTGAATCGGACATTTTAAGCATCAGTTGTATTTTTATGATGAAATGCGTTCAACTTGTCCATGAACGCTGTCCATAGGCCATTGTACTTGATAAGATGGAAGTATATCAACCAGTACTACAGTTCTGGATGGATCCACAGATGCCGCCCCCCCCCCTACCAACTTCAGATGGTAGGGGGGCAGCAGTGGTGGGTCCTTCCGCCATAACATCAAGGGGAGGTAAGATAAGGGGGAGTCCAAATCCAAAATAACAGTTATTGTTTTGAGAGCAGGCTGCACAGGAATTATCCGTCTTGCTGGTTCTGCCTTGAAGCGACCGTGCACATCCAAGATATTTTCCCATCTCCCCTTCAAAGTTCAACTGCCACACCAGCCTACGGCTCATCTCCTGGTTCTGCTCATTCACAGCCTTTGTGAGGGCATCAACCGCTGCCGGCAGCCTGATCAATGCCCAAATTGCCGCCAACATCCTCTGCAATTGTAGATACAGCAGGTATCCTCTAAATCCAAACAGGATAAATCCAAGTATCATAAATCCAAAATCCATACATCTTCGACATCCTCCAGTGACAAGATTGTTAAACAAACCATCCTCCAAGCCTTCCAGGAATCCATGGTGTATCCTAGTATATCCTGGCAGGACAGGAAGGATCCCCTTTTCCCTGTCTTAAAGTTGAGAAAATTTGATCAAGTGCATTGAAATACCAGCTGACCAGATCCATTGTTTAAATTTGGGTGATATGAAGAGAGGGTTCAGAAAAACCTAGACACAGCAAAGCAGGGACAGAGCTGGGAGTTACAGAGCAGCAGGAAAATGCAACTGCCTCCTTGAAGAGTCAGATCAGAAATAAAATTGGTTTAATTATTATTATACTTTTTAACCTTTTAACTGACTGGTCAACCAAATAGTTGACCATTTGCATAGAAAAATGCAGGTTGGAGGTTAACAAGATTCATTAGTTAAAGTTGTATTGAATTAGTGAGTTGATCTCGATTGCCATGGTTGTGGATTGGTTAAACAGAATAAACTGGGAGTAATCCTGCTAAGTTGTGCTCACTTTGTGGTATGGGCCTCTGATGCTGTGTTTAAATTTGTTATAATTTACTAACATCTATACAGGTAACAAGGGTTCAGGTAGCAACATAAAAATATCTGATAAATGTACCTAAAGAGTTCGACCATCACCAATTGTGCATGTGGCCGAAAGGTAACTGCTCTGCTGATCCATTCGGAACAAATGAAATGTTCAATAACAGTTCCTTGAATCTAGCTTTAAATCAACGTTGTAATTGTTTTCAAATTTTTTCTTTAAGTAAATCAGCAATTTTAGTCCATTCTAACTGTGCCGCCCTGTTGGTTCTGCAGGGTGACTGATTGGATGATGGTGCAGTTTGTAGCTGTGGGTTTGATCAAAGCTCCAAGTTTGGTCTGTTGAGCAGAATTTATGACCTTTTTTGATGTCTTACTGTACATCCATTAAGATAAGATGCACTTTACCTTTAAACCTTTAGTAAATTTAATCACTGTGTTCACTGATACTTTTGCTTTTTTGTTAAATTCTGTAGAAAGTTATTTTTTGTTTTTCACAGTGTCTCTCTGTAGAACTATGCACGAAAAAAGTGGAATTTAGCTTGAGGAGATTTTGATCTTTATTTGCCTTAGAAAGGCCTTAGAAGAGGCAGATATATCCCAGAATGCTTTGTGCTGAGTGCTTTCCTCGCAAAGCATTATGGGATTTACTGTCACAGAGGCACTACAGTAATAACAAAGATGGTGAGGGCACCATGCAGTGGAGGAGGAGTTACTTGACCAAAGGAGCAAAAAGCAGTGATCATCTGTCCAAACGGTCAGTTAACTGAGTTCACTATAAAGTCCACTATATAGTCCCTGCTGTATGTGGACACAGTGAGCTTGTGTGAGCTATGAGAACAGCACATATTAAACAGAGCATGCATGAGGATGGGCTCGTGCAAGCTCTTACACGCCAGGTTTTTTAAAAAAGTAATCCTCCACAATACCTTTAACTTGAACATTAAATTCTCATTATTTTCAATTAGAATGAAAAGTGACATCAATTGTTGCCTGGAAAGGGAATAAGTACTGAAATAAATACAAAATCAAATTAAGTTACAAATCTACGTTTTTTTTGTTTGTTTTTTTCCAAAAAATCTAGGGTTCTTCTGAATAAAACCCCTATAACAAATTTAAACTTGACAAATCAGGAGGAAAAAAATCAACAATATAATATTCAGATTCACTGTCATTTTTACTTTGTTTTCATCATTCACCGTGTTCTTAGCAGGATTATCTGAGCTTCTCCTGAATCCCCAGCAGTGGGATGTTTTAGCCATTTATCCTTTACTGCAGCTGCTTTGGTTCTTCTTCCTTTGCGATCTTTGTCTTTGTCCTTGTCTTCCCGCTCTCACTCAGAGAAGTAGTGCAGGTACACAGCCCTGATTGAATAGAACTTTTTTTTAATCGTTTGGTTGATAAAATCTTGGTTTATATTGCATTTAGGTCCGTACAGAGCGAAGCCCATCCCAGCTCTATCTTATTGCATTTATTTTTTTGGGAAGTAAAATATTAATGTTTTCACATATCCCCTGCAATGCCTTGGCGGACCACTATGGGTACAAGTAATAATATGTAATAATAATCAAATTTGTACGCTTTTCATTAAGAAAAATCTTTCAAAGTGCTACACGGTGCAAATAAAATCAAAGATAAAATCAACCATAAAAATCATGTAGGCAGAATAAGCTTGCTTAAATAAAAAAGTCTTCAAGCCTCTTTAAAATCGCTTCAATTTCTCAGTCTGGGAGCTCTAGTGGACGGCTGTGGACGGCTGTAACATTGCAGCATTAAAATCAATGCTTTCTAAGCTGCATGATTAATTAATCTGATGGAAAAAAATTTAATTGAATTTAAACCATTGATAAACAATTAATTGAAAGTTGCTTATTTGTTTATATAATTTTAAATGTCATAGGGATAATCATCAAAAGTAGCAGTTAGTTTTTCTGCTTTCCAGAATTTGGATTGTTTTTTGTTTGTTTGTTGTTGTTTTTTTTAACCTAAGGTTAGATTTGATTTCGATTCTAGAGACGCGCCAAGAAATCTGATGTCAGCAGATTTAATTGTAGGAATCTGTGATTATCTGGTCAGACTGTAAAAATCTGATCTGTGTTGTGATCAGTGATTTCACCAGAGCTTCATTTCACTGCAGGACGTCTGACTAGAAATGGATCATTAGGTGTTTTAACAGCTCACCAATCTGCTCTGCTTCATCATGTGGATCATGTTGGATCAGAAGGACGGCCTCTATACTGGAACTCCTACAGTTAATGTTCATTTAGACATGCTTTACAATAAAACTGATATCTGCAGTTTGCAAAGCAATAGCACCTAATAATTCTCTTACTAATACCAATACTAGGGATGGTTTCTGTTCAAAATGTGAGATCTGTTATAAAGAACACAGAAGGGCTCCTGTAAAGAATAGATATTATATGACACAACTAAACTAAAACAACTACTGAAAGCAAACATTAGTTCTTTGTAGGTTAGGGGTTTAGAAAAAGGGAGAAAAACAGAACATTTCTGATCCCAGTTTAAAGTACTTCATGAGACTTTGTAGATAAACATCCTCAGCTTCCCTGCTTGACTCTTTTAGTCCTCTCGGGTATTTCATGACAAAAACACGTGGACTTAAAGAGAGGATCCTTTGTGTACCTGGCAAAATAATAAAGGCGAATGGATTTTAATTATATAAACGTTTTGCCAGCCACCATGTTAACCCACGAACTTTGAAGCAGTGCAGCTTTTTCCACTGAAAGCCTTCAATCTTGCCTTCATATTCTAAATCGCTCCATTATCTTTAAATGTCACTTTTACACGACTATAAATCAGGAGGGAGAAGCTGCTGTTGGAGCCTTTGTTCATGATTTCTTTCTGCTACCCACTCGGTTTCAGGACAAAAGCTTTTCTTCATCATGTCAGCCTCCAGTGCTTTTTTAATGTGTCAGTTAAATAAAAGGCTTTTAAAAACAAAGTGAAGGAGCGATTTACAAGGAATTTTAATATGTAATGAAAAGTAGAAGATTTAATGATTGTGGACAGCAAACTCTCTCGAGCTTCTTTAATTTGGGTTTCTTTCTTTGGGGGAAAGATAAAACCCTATTTCCCTTATTAAATGTCAGATAAACTACGATTTCTGGTTATTTACAAAAGAGCTTTTTGTTTTAGGTGTGTTTACATTGATCCATTTGAGGTCTAAGTTGTCAGAAGGCAACATAAGGTTCAAAAAAGGACAACGGTTTAAAGTAGTTCTGGTAAATTCTAGTATTCAAAAGATTCTCTAGATCAGCTGGTTGCTTTATGTAACTCTGCTAATCTGGTTTAATCAGATCTGCTCACCCAGATTTTTCAGAGTAATTTATTCCTATTAAATCTCTGATGCTGAATGAACCTTTTCAAACCCGATGTTGTAACTAAACATCAAGCAGGCCTTTTAACGTCCAGGTCTCTACTGATGTGATCCATTTTATCTATGGAGGAAACTTTGCTCCATTATTGCTGCTGTAAAGAACATGCTTTTTAAAAACAAATTGGGGAAAAGGCTTAATTTGAGGTAAGCAGTGAAGAGTAGAGTTTTAATAAAGAAAATGTGGCCCTTAGCCTTAGCCAACATAGCAACATATATATGCTATAGCAACATGCTATCTTTCAACATATATGTATATATATATATATATGCTATATATATATATACTATATATATAGTGTTTAAGTGTATCTTTTTCAGGTTGAGCAGTTGTATTAGCCTTGAAATGAAGAGAAGTGATTTCTACAACTTTAGAGGACAAACTGGAAAGGATACCATTTGAAAATGTCAAAATGTAAAAACTGTTTTGAAAAAATTTAAAACAAAATTAAAAATATATATATTTGAAAGAAAATTGCTATAAAGCACGTTCTTTGTTTGTAACAACATTGAAATAAAATTAACTCCTTCTGAATCTTGGAGGAGAAGAGAAGGAGGAGGTGCTGAGCAGCAGGCAGGAGCAGCTCCAGCTGAAAACAAGAGCAGATGCTTGGATTCAGATCTGGGTTCCTGAGGGAGACGATCGCCTGGACGGCTTCCACTGAGGCCAAGGCTTTATCTGATGTTTGAGATGGGGTGGAGTTAGAGAGAAAATCCTTAGAAGGTAAATTTGTCTTGGCAGCATCAGTGCATGGATTGTACAACTAGAAAGATGTGAGATTATGCTGCTTGGAGCAGTAAATATATCTGATTAGGGAAATGAAGTTACTAAATATAACTCATAGAATTTGGGATTGGTTAACTTCTTTGTTCTTGAGTGTTGTCTGTGAAGCGATGCTCAATTGCTTCCTGTAACTCTAGATCACAAAAAAATTATTCATCCCTGGTTTAAAAATAATCCTTCACAGCATTTATAGTAATCAACAAAAAACTGAGCTAAAGTAGTTTATTCTTTGGTAAAAAAAAAAAAAACATCGTATAAAATGAGTGCAAGGCAAAGCAAGGCAAGGCAGCTTTATTTGTATAGCACATTCAGAAACAGGGCAATTCAAAGTGCTTTACATAAAATCAGTAAAAAAAAAAAAATATAAAACACAGAAGAAACAGTTAACAATTATTCTGAGACCAGATCACACATGTTTTAGAAATGCCAATCATGTGTAAGGAATCTACTCAACAAAAAGATCTACCTCAGAGTAGAAAATGTAAATTATACTGTCCCCAAGAGTCGATTTTATGAGCGGGGAAATCAAAACTAAACTAGATGGCTGCCACTTGCATTGACGGTGGTAAGACTTTTCCTCATTTAAATACTAATTAGAGTACGTCTCTTGTTGACAGGTTATTTAGAATACCCTGTAAGAGAGAGTTGTACCTTTTTGCTTCATCTTAAACATGGTTTGGATTTTACCAAGTTCCTTCATTTTCCTAGATGGAAGAAATCTTCTTTGAAACTGAAGAAATCAGAAATAACAAACACTTATTTCACGGTAATGAATAAGATTACTCTCTAGTCATATTGATCACATAAAGTATTTTACGGTGAAACACAGATCAGTTGGCCCTTTGGGGTTAAGGGCTTTGCCAAAGAACTGGAATCAAACCCCCAACTTTTTACATTACAAGAGGATTTTTTTATTATTTTTTTATTTTACCCTCTGAGAAACAGTCTCTCCTTCCTTTTCATTCCAGAATAGGATTCAATAATTTATTTAATTAAACATTAAAGTGCCCATCCTTTGATTAACAGTGACTTGATGAAAGAGGGCTATTTTTATATAATTTTCTATGGAAAATGTGAGCTGTGAACCCTTCTTTGTGTCGACCCAAGTCAGTCACCTATGTTTATATCATAGACCCATACTACTAACATTTAGACTAATTTTGTTGCTCAGGCGCGTGATTGACTTTGAAGTTCAGGATTGTGGGAGTCTGACTCTGCTGCCTCTCCATTAGAGCCAGTGGTCAACCCTGCAGAGCAGCTTCAGACACAGCTAGAAATATCTGGGGGTTTCGTAGCACAGCATGGCTGGGTCATTGAGGTAGCAGCCCATAGGAAGAAAAGATGGAACTGACTCTGGTAACTATGAATTTATCATCACTCAGTTCAAATCAGGTTAATCTCAGTTTCAACTATCAGCTTAAAAAAAAACTAATTCTAATATTTAACATTATTCTGAGACCAGATCTACACATGTTTCAGAAATAAAAATCATGTCTGTTAGGAATTCCACTCAGTCAAAAAAATCTACCTCAGAGTAGAATTAATTTAAGTTATACTGTCCCCAAGAGTCGATTTGAAGTCCTTGAATTTTTTTGGGAAGGTTTGAAAGTTGACATCAGCCTTGACGGTGGTAAGACTTTTCCTCATCTAAATGCTAATTAGAGTCCGACTCTTGTTGACAGGTTATTTAGAATACCCTGTAAGAGAGAGTTGTACCTTTTTGCTTCATCTTAAACATGGTTTGGATTTTACCAAGTTCCTTCATTTTCCTAGATGGAAGAAATCTTCTTTGAAACTGAAGAAATCAGAAATAACAAACACTTATTTCACGGTAATGAATAAGATTACTCTCTAGTCATATTGATCACATAAAGTATTTTACGGTGAAACACAGATCAGTTGGCCCTTTGGGGTTAAGGGCTTTGCCAAAGAACTGGAATCAAACCCCCAACTTTTTACATTACAAGAGGATTTTTTTATTATTTTTTTATTTTACCCTCTGAGAAACAGTCTCTCCTTCCTTTTCATTCCAGAATAGGATTCAATAATTTATTTAATTAAACATTAAAGTGCCCATCCTTTGATTAACAGTGACTTGATGAAAGAGGGCTATTTTTATATAATTTTCTATGGAAAATGTGAGCTGTGAACCCTTCTTTGTGTCGACCCAAGTCAGTCACCTATGTTTATATCATAGACCCATACTACTAACATTTAGACTAATTTTGTTGCTCAGGCGCGTGATTGACTTTGAAGTTCAGGATTGTGGGAGTCTGACTCTGCTGCCTCTCCATTAGAGCCAGTGGTCAACCCTGCAGAGCAGCTTCAGACACAGCTAGAAATATCTGGGGGTTTCGTAGCACAGCATGGCTGGGTCATTGAGGTAGCAGCCCATAGGAAGAAAAGATGGAACTGACTCTGGTAACTATGAATTTATCATCACTCAGTTCAAATCAGGTTAATCTCAGTTTTTTTATTTCTTCTAAAATGTAAAAGATATTTAGTTTTCAGGAATTCGTCCTACCCTTCAGTCAAATAAAAACTGTCTGTTAGGGTTTCCATGAGTCCTTAAAATCCTTAAATATTATTAATTTAAGTTATGGGCCCTGGAAAGTTTGAAGTCCTTGAATTTTTTTGGGAAGGTTTGAAAGTTGACATCAGCCTCCGTGGTTCCTCCTCTCTTGCTTCGCTCCGACTTCACTGGAGGTCGAGGAGGGCATGCGCGATATTATTTAAATCATAGGAGAAAAACATGTGGCTTAATTTAATATCACATAATTAAAACTCCCCATTAGTATCAGTCACACGTTTCTACCCAAACATAATTTTTTTCTTTGTGGATCTTTCTAATAAGGATAATTAGGATCATACAAAATTTTTTTGTTCTCAATCCTCCCTTTTCAAGTTCTCATCTCTTCAATAATTTAGTTTTTCACTTTTGCATTATAGCAACACATCCAGCTTCCATGCGTGGGCATTGTCAGTTGTGACTGGAGCTCTGGTCAATTTCAATTTTGAGATCCTCTGGGTATAAAATCAATAATTGTTGTTAGATCGAGATTAGAATGTCTAGTAGTTCCCATTGATTTGTTGCTTCCAACAGTTTGCATCCAATTAGGCTAAACAAACAGTCTTAGTCACTGCTGGAAATATTTTAGGAGGGAGGGGTTACTATATAGTTGGCCAAAATGGCTACTACCCATATTCAGAGATTTGGACCAACCGGATCTTTTCGACATTCTTTTACCTGTTTAGTGCTAAATTCATTAAATCACGATCTCAAATAAATAGATTTTAGGTCTAGATAATAGGTATAGTTGATCATTCCTTTTAACTACAAGGACTTTCCTTTAATAAAACATCAGGCTATAATTGTGGAAGATAGAACTGGGAAGCTATTATGATCAGAGATGCATGGATTGGACTTTCCATGTACCGTTTCTGCTTCTTGGGTTTGTCCAAAGCCACTAGCTGTAATTACAAGAAAGTCACCTGAATCTCACATCAGTCCTCCGCACCTCCAGCTCCGTTCTGAAGACGCCTGTGTAAAGAAAAACCCTTCAGCCTGCATCAGTTACCTTCACGTCCTCTTGCCTAAGACTGAACTTTTCATGGAGGGTTGAGGATGACATCCTATTGCGATATTATAATTAGTTTCAAATCATAGGAGAAAAACATGTGGCTTAATTTAATATCACATAATTAAAACTCCCCATTAGTATCAGTCACACGTTTCTACCCAAACATAATTTTTTTCTTTGTGGATCTTTCTAATAAGGATAATTAGGATCATACAAAATTGGTTTGTTCTCAACCTCCAAACTCAGCATCTCATCTCTTAAATAAGAAGTTTCCTTTGAAATTATGAAATGCCTTCTTCAAAGTTGTTGTGACTGGATTTCAATGAAACTTTGGAGGCCTCTGGAGTATAAAATAAATATTCGAGATTAGATCGAGATTAGAAATCTGCTTCCTGACTCTGTTGCATCCAACAGTTTGCATCCAATTATTTAAACAAACAGTCTTAGTTTTTGGAAATATTTTAGAATTATGCTCTAATTTGTAGTTACCAAGCTGTCGTTACCATATTTTAATTTGACAAACCGGATCTTCTCGACATTCTTTTTCCTGTTTGGTGTGATTTCAATTCCAGATCTCAACCTGGTAGATTTTGACCAATAGTAGGTATAGCAAAGAATTAGGGGAAAACAAAAGGTGGCAGTGATCCTCCCACTAGATTCACATTTAATGTGGCATGTGACCACATTAAACAACACATCCGAACCCCCTAACAGCCTTTAGAACGTGACCTCATTGGCCAATCCAGTTGAAAGCATTAAAGCCACCTTTTGTCCATCCTAATTTCTTTGTTCAACATACAGTGTATTAATCTTAGTGCACCCCACCACTAGTTAGACCTGAAGAAGCCGAAATGTCTTAGATGTCTTAAATGTCCTAGAAAACTTCACGTCCAGTTGCCTAAACTGAACTTTTCAAGCTTGACCACATAAAGATGACTGCCTATTGGACTATTAAGCCACTTGAGTTTCAAATGACAGACAGTGTTAAATGCAACCTGCAGTGCTGGAAAAAGTTCTGCATCTTTCATAACAGACAAACACTGAAAGATCAAAAGAGGCTATTGCAGACATATCTCAGATAGCCATAGAAAAAATGTGTACCATTAAATAGTTTCTAACATCTCTGAGTTTCTTCTGGTGAAGTTTAAAACATACACTGCCTGGCCAAATAAAAAAGTAACCACCAAAAAAAAGGTCACTCACTCTAATACTTTGTTGGACCGCCTTTAGCTTTGATTACGGCATGCATTCACTGTGGCTTTGTTTCGATAAGCTTCTGCAATGTCAAAAGATTTATTTCCATCCAGTGTTGCATTAATTTTTCACCAAGATCTTGCATTGATGATGGTAGAGTCTGACCGCTTTGAAGATGATGGGTCCCCACTATCCTTCCAGTTTTTAATAATGTGTTGGACAGTTCTTAACCCAATTTTAGTAGTTTCTGCAATCTCTTTTAGATGTTTTCTCTGCTTGATGAATGCCAATGATTTTATCCCTTCTCAAACAGACTAACATCTTTTCCACGACCACGGGATGTGTCTTTCGACATGGTTGTTTAGGAAATGAGAAGCAAGTCATTGCACCAGTTGGGGTTAAACAACTTGTTGCCGGCTGAAAGATTATTGCACATGCAGTAATTATTCAATAGGAGGCTCGTACCTATTTGCTTAGTTGAATCCAGGTGGTGACTTTTTTTTGGCCAGGCAGTGTAGTACTGCAAGCGAAAATAGCCAACTCTGCATCTTATTCAGTAAAGAAGTGTTGTTTATGGGGAGGATCTGGTTGCATGTAGCTACTGTATGGTGCATTCACTGATAGGGAAAATACCCTTTTTTTGAATTGCAGTAAGAATTCTGCCTGAACTTTGAGTGCAAACATTGATTTACTGCAGCGTTCTTCAAATCAAGATTTACAAAATCTGATTCCTGAAAACAGAAACTGCTATCAGACTGAAGGTTTTTAACCTTAGTACCAAGCAGCTCTGGATCTCATAAACACAGGCTGCATTGTTACACAGTCATATGTTGCTGAATAGCAGTGATGTTGCAGCACAAACCAGTGTTTCACACTGTGAACACTGTCTGTTCTCACAATCTGCTCCTCTTTCACCGACACATGCACACACTGGTGTCATGCGGTTGTGTTGTACTCCTGATGATGATAGTTGCTGTATAACATTTCTCTGCATCGAGGCTCCTCGGTCCACTGCAGCATCAGAAATGGGACTTCAGTCCTGTTATATAATGCATGATTTTCACCTCCATTCATTTTCTGCTCTCAGCAGCCTTGACATTGTGAACAGCGTGCTTTTTACAGCAGAGAGTCAGAGCCAACCATATATTATCAGCTGACTTTATTTTTAGATATATGAGATGAAAGGGGCATGGTTGATGGGAGGGTTGTGATTCTTTTTTTCTTTTGCCTTTTGATTTTAAGGTTTCATTTTTATCTCCTGTTTTTCTTTGAATTTTAAAACAAATTAATTTAGTTACATGTGTCAAAAAGGACATTTTAACAGCTTAAAAAAACAGTCATGTTTTATTGCTAGTTTTTTAGGCAAATTTTAATTCCTTGGGGATTAACCATGAAAGTTACTGATGTAAAATCAGCCAGCTGGACAAGGTTTTGGATTAAAGTTGTAAGAAAATCATATTTAAATGTCAAATCATTCTGGCTTAAACATGTATACAAATGTACTCTTTATCAGACGAAATTATTCAAAAAAGTTAAAAAATTTCTATTTAAAAAAATCTGTCCTAAAATATGTGATTTTTATTTCATTATCTTATGCGAGGCCAGTTAGTTATACATCAGCTTAAACACCTAAATTTGGCCAATCATATATCAGCGGTCATCTGTCTGTCAATTTTTTTTGGTCATAGCATCCTTACGATTCACATATGTCGCAGCTAATATATGCAACAGTTGAAATAAGAGATAAGAAGAGTAATTTCCTTTCCCATTGAGTTTCGCCCAGTGTTTCACAGGGATGGACATCTGTGTCTTCAACGGAACTGGGAGCTAACAGAACTGGCAGCGTTGTGAGGGCAGGGCTCAAAACGTAATGCAGGCTGTAAAGCCTTCTACACACCAAGGCAAGAAGCTTCTGCACAGCCCACAAAACCTGTTTCACAACATCTTTGTCCCTGCTTTTCATCATCTAAAAAATTTGTAATATGAGGAGGAGCCTCATCCCACAATCCTCCCGACACAAAACTCTCCCTCCTCTTGCACATTTCCGCTGTCCATAGCTTTCCTTGACAGTGTTGTTTCCTAAGTCACTACTTGGAAGTGCTGCTTGGTCCCAATTCAATTTCCCATTGGGAACCTACTAGCACTAAGAAGTTTACTAACTTTAATTGGGTGGAATTAGATAACACAGAGAACCGATACAAACAAACTTGTGCTTGCAAACCTGTGCGTCAAAGGAAACAGAAATTATAGAGCAGCAAAGTAAAAATGCTCTGCAAATACATACATTTATATATGACTTAAAGAAGCACTTGTCTTTTCTTTATTTAAGTTCAAATGGTGTCTGGCTGTTTTTATAAGATGGATAATCTTCTCTGTGCTTCATAAACTGCCTTTTCTTAACTTATTTGCAGTGAATCTGACTGCATGCTTGTGTTAAATTACTTAGGTTAGTTTATCACAGCAGATAGATGCTGTAGCAGCTCATGCTAACTGGCTACTTGTTTGTTTATTGAAACGTTGTTAATGGTCTAGAGTCTAGACCCTAGAGCAGTGGTCCAGTCCTCAAAAGCAACCATCCTGTAATCTTTAGGCTACTTTCACACTGCAGGCCTTGATGCTCAATTCCGAAATTTTTTTGTGAAATACGATTTTTTTGTGTTGCCGTTCACATTTCCAAATATATGCGACTTGTATGTGATCTCATGTGTGAACTGCATTCATACAACTTAAGTGTCTCACATCGGAGTAGAGGACGCAATGACGTCATAGGCCAGCGTGCTCTGTGTTTACGGAAGTTAACATAGATGGTAGTACCGGCGCGCATCTAGTGGTCTTTTCCAACCATAAAAATTCAATCTTTTCAATATGGTTAAATATAAATACTGCTCTCCGCATTATCATTCAAAATTTAGCATTAATCTTTATCTTTCAGGTTTTTTTTTTAAATGCATGAAGGGTGTATTTTCTGACTCATCTAGTAGAATAGCTTTAAACAGATTTTGAGTCAGTGGTTCATATAAACCAAAGCTATTGAAGAAGAACAGTAATTTTGCTATTAAAGGGTTACTACTAAAGGCTAAAATACGAAAAAGGCTTAAAATGCAAGGAAAAAACGAGTATGTCTCATATGTCCAGGCTAGTAGAAAAATTAATACAGATTTTTAGTCAGTGGTTCACATGACATAGAAGCTATTGAGGAAAAAATCTAAACTTTGACAACAAAAAAAATCTTTAAAAATTGGAAAAATACTTCAAATTAAATTAAAAGATGTGCCTCATTTATGTAATCTAGTAGCAGGATTTACCATTGATTGTGTTTCAGTTGGCCACAAGACAATTTATTTATTTATATTTCTCAAGATTGTTTAGTTCAGAAGTATGTTGATGGTCCCAAAGTGAACCACCGGCCGTGAGAAGAGGGAGTAGCAGAGAGTGGTGACAGGTGCCACTAACTCAGCGGAGCTTGAGCTTTTTAATTTTCAAATGTAGAATACTATAAGACTTTAAACACGAGAGCAAACTAAGCTAAAAGTCTGTATAAGTTAGTTAAAGGGTCTGCTGTTAGATTCTAAGACACTCAGTTTTTACCCATGGCCTTTAAGGGCACTATACCATGAAATTACAGACCAGGCGCCCCCAAAGTGGCTAAAAGTTAAACAGTTTTACTGCAGTTGCTGTTTACTCAACACAACTTTTCTTTCTGTCTGTTGTATCTCTTTGTTAATCTGTCTTTTTTATTTGGATAACTTTATATCAGTTGATGCTTAGTCTGTTATGGTCCGTTTGGTATGGTGAGCCACCAGCCAGTTTCTGCTTAACTCATTTAAGAGACCAAAAAATGGAAAACTTGTGATTTCATAATGCTTTTTTTCCCACACAGAACTGAGTTTAAGGCGTATAAAGATGTGAAGCCAGTGAAGATGATTCGTGCAAAGTCTCAGTACCTGCCTCCAGATGAAAAGACGAGTTTAGAGACCAGCTACAGCGCCAACTTTAGCAGGGACTCGCTTGCACTGGCAGCCCGCTGACAACAAGGCCCAGGAGAGGAGGAGGATACGCGTTCTGTACAGCGAGCCCTACATAGACCCCATCAAACAGGTGAGAGTACCTACGTCTCAACCTGTAGTGCTGTAGTGATTGTCTAAGTGAGTCTAGAAAAAAGAAAAAGGGATTTATAACAAACTTGTTGGGGTTTTTCTTACCCCACCTTCACATTTTGCTCATCTCCTTGTGCATGTGTGCAAAATAAGAATTGACAAAGGGCTGGAGAAGAAAATCATTTTTTTCCCATGTCCAGTAAAACATTCTCACTTTTTATCACATTACAACCAGAAACCTCAGTGTAAATTATTGAAATTAATGCTAAAAACCTACAAAATCAAATGGAGCCAGAAAATAATCTGCAAAGGTTGGCTTGCACCTCTATTCAGCCCTTTTACTCTGACTCGCCTACTTAGCTTCAGAAGAAGTGCGTGGAATCACACCAAAAACGGTCTTTGTTCTGCTACTTTGGAGTGGACCAAATGTAAACCCAATTTTTTATCGTTAGGTTTGGTTTGCATTCAATTTATACTTTTTGTAAGTGGACTACTGCTCTTAACAATGCCACATCGGACAGAAATGATTAGCGCAGGACAGAGGTCAGACCTGGAAGATAAAGCAGACTCCAACAGGAGACCTTGCAGCGCCTTTGTCTAAACTGTAGCTCAACAAAAGGCCGCGCTATCCAGTCATGCTGCTGGACTCCTTAAACTCTAGAGCACGGAGTGTCAAACTAGGTCAGAAAGGGCTGTGTGGCTGCTGGTTTTCGCGCTCACCCAAAAACAGTAGCACACCAGACTCCATTCATCTCATCAAGGTGAGTCTACTCTTAACCTAATGACTTGATGGGATGAATGGAATCTGGTAATCCCCTACTAGCAGGTTGACAAAAACCAGCAACCACAAACCTACTACTAATAAAAGCGACCTCATTTTCGTTAAAAACTGGCTGACTGAGTTGCCAGAAGTTTACCGTCTTTATATATGGTAAAATTCTGGCAACCAAAACTGCCAGTTTTTGCATTATTTCTAAAATCTGATAAAATTCACAGCAACCAAAGCTGCCAGTTTTTTAGCGTATTAAATACGGTAAAATTCTGGCAACCGCAGCTGCCAGTTTTTTACCTATACGGTAAATTCTGGCAACCAAAGCTGCCAGTTTTTTACCCTATTTCTAAAACTCTGGGTAAAATTCTGGCAACCAAAGCTGCCAGTTTTTGCGTATTTTTTAAAATACGGTCAAATTCTGGCAACCACAGCTGCCAGTTTTTTACCGTATTTACATACTAAATCTCTGAGATTTTACCGTATTTTTAATATGCGGTAAAATTCACAACAACCAGCTACCAGTTTTTGCAAATTCATTTGCTAAATGCACGGGATTTACCGTATTTTTTAAAATCACGGTGCAAAATTCTAACTAATACAGCACCAGTTTTGCATTATTTGCTAAATGCAGAGTTTTGCCGTGTTTTAAAATGCGATTGGAATTCCTACAACCTTCCCACAACTGCCAGTTTTTTGCGTATTTGCTAAATGCGGGGATTTTTACGTATTTTTTAAAAATAGGTAATTCACAACACCAGCTCCCAACTGCCAGTTTTTTGCAATTTGCTAAATGCAGGATTTTGCCATACATTTTTTAATTTGCATCAGTGCCGGCTAACAACCAACTACCAGTTTCATCTGTATTTTGCTAAATGCAGGATTTTTACGTATTTTAAATCGGTAAAATTCTAACGGCTCCCACAACTGCCAGTTTTTACGTATTTGCTAAATGCGGGATTTACCGTATTTTATATACGGTAGATTCGCAGCAACCCACAACTGCCAGTTTATTGCAATACATTTTTGTAAATGCAGGGATTCTACCGTATTTTTTAAAATACGGTAAAATACTTCTAAAATATTTAAAAATGAAATGGCGGTTTTGCGTAGTAAAAATACGGTCATGCTGACTGAGGCATAATATCTCCATGAGTGAAAAACACATCAGACTGGATGATATATTGACTTATTTGTGTAAAGCCCTCCCAAAAAACTTATGGTAAGTGCGGTCTCTGTTCCTGCAGAATTTTACCATACAAATTATAATTACAACACACACAAGGAGGTATAACTTGTCAAATACATTTCTATACAGAAAGTTATAAGAAATAATTTCTAATTAAACAAAAATACAGATTTACAGTAATCCATGAAAACATTTCCTGTTAAAAGTCAAGTTAAAAAAGAGCTGTTCTATTTTTCTGTCCAGTTTTCCCTCACATTACATTGAGATCTGGAAAACGAAACAAAACAAACAGTATGTGTCCACATAGAATAACATATTGTAGAAGACAAAATGGTGATAAAAGGATTCTTGTTCTGGGTTGAGAGTCACAAATTAAGCTGAGATCAGGCGTTGCTCAGGATGGTTTGTAGTCTTCCCAGTCACAGGTTGAAATTAGACTTCGCATGTTGTCAATCGGGTGTTTCCTCTCTGCTGGAAAAACAAAAAGCAAAAAGTTAGAAAGATGCACTACATGAACATCTTATTCGCTTAAATGTTTGTTTTCACCTTTGTTGGATTGCAGTATATGGACACAGGTACTTCAACCAGGTGGTCGCGATCATTTCTGACTGAAAATTCAGTAGTTAAACCTTTGTTTGTTGTCAATAAGGTGTGATCCTCTGGTCTGCAACCAGACAAAAATACACAAACAAAAAACAAATAAAACAAATGGGCAAATTTATAAATAGATACTCACCATTTATCTGAGTCTCACAGCGGCCCATGGGTTGTCTTCAACCATTTTATAAGATTACATTTCCTGCAAGCTAGCAGAAACAAAGCTGTAAATGTGAACACTTTTTTCATACAGGCAAACAAATTGGATACAACTGAGACAATTTATGCTAGGTTAGTTTTTCTCAGTCACTTTTTGGTGCATTTCTCAAGTCATTGTTGGCATTTACAAAACAGTAAGCGCATTTCTCAAAACAATTTTGTAAAACAGGAAAAATAGCATTTGTTTTGCTTTCAAAATCCTTAGTTCAGCTCTTAAAATTCTGTCTGTTAACATATCAGTGACTCAAAATAATAAGTTATAGTCTCTATGTACAGATAAGATAGCCAAATTACGTTTGAATGTGCGATCATGATGCCAGTGTTTTCAACCCTGCTCCTCACTCACCCCCTGTTTCGTATGTTTTAGATGTGCCTCTACTCCTTAGAACAGTTTGATCAGAATTACTGGATGACAATCAGTACTGCAGAAGCTTTGTTAATCATCCAGATACAATTCAGGTGTGTGGCAGAAGGGAAATACCTGCTCCTGCAGGACAGGGGTGCACGCTGAAGCACCACAGATTGAGAAACACCGATTTACGCTTTTGCTATAATTTATTTCATGGACCATGCCTTGGTGATTCAGAAAGAAAAGACATGTTTTGCAGAGAACAAAAAGTAGAAAAAAAGAGCCTGGGACAATCTCCCTCATGAAAACCTGTATAGTGCTGTGTGAAATTACATTGCCTTTAATTTCCATAGTTTATTTTGTTCCGCTAACTCACCTGAGGATCTTTTTTCCTCAGTGGGGTTAAGGAATGAACAGTAGGGTGGGGAGGACCTCCATCCAGCGTCATGTTGTGGGTCTCAGCCATGTCCTGATGTTGGACTGATGGAAAACTGGCAGGATGTCCTCAGCCTCTTCTGACTCTTCTTCTGCTTTCCTCCCAACTTCTTCCTCCTCAGCCTCACTCTCTTCTTCTCTTTGGTTGTTCACTCTGTCCAGATACTTGTTCATCAGTTCTCAGATATGTAACATTGTGTTGTGTTCTGACTATATAGAGCATAATGTTGCCAACTGATGGTTTCAAGATACACCTCCAATCTGTTTCAGAAAACTGGTTGATCATTGGTTGAGCTAATGGTTCATACACTGACCTGTTAGAGAAACTCAGGACTCATCACTTGGGAGCAATTTACCAATTCGAGGACAGATTTAGAAAATAATAGAATATAAATTAATTAATATATGATTCACATTATGACAACTTTAAGACTTATGCATGTTAAGACTTACACAATGAACTGATGCTATTTTGAAGTTGAGAATTCAACACAGACACGCTTGTTGTCCTGTTGTCCTCATTTTCTGTATACACCTTTTTATCCTCCGGGTCAAAATGACCCGTCTTCACTAAACCCCAATATATAAGCAGCTTAATTGAATTTTAAACACCAAATTCTATCTTGTATATTGTCACTCACCACAAAATGTGTGAATACTTGAGTTTTCCCTCTCCCACTTGAATTTCTATAGCTTAAGAAAAAAAATGTGCAAAATGAGTTTCAATGCATTTTTTATTCATCACAGTGACTAATTTTCTTTTACTTTTCTCCAGTGAACAAGAGGATGTACAATACAAAAAAATGAAAAATAACATAACCCATTCAACTAATTGGCACATGTAGGGCAGTATGCAAGTGCACAGTCTTTGCAGACTATATTTCTTACACCCTGCAGCACACAGTATGTGTTTTACAGTCTGAGGGCAGAGAACTGACATCTCTTCCTCTTACTTGGCTTAGCTGGGGAAGTGGCTGTGGTAGATGGATCCTCAGGTTGATCAGGAGCTGCTGCACTCTGAATAGCTTTCACAACTGCTGCTGAGGCTTCTAAAAGGGGGGACATGCTTCCTTCTTTCAATGAGTGGAGTTACAAGTGCCTTTCCTAGCTGCTCCAGGAACACCCTCCTCTTGTTGTGCTTATGAGACATCCAGGTTGGGCTGATCTCTATCCAAATCACAAAGGCATTGTAGGAGGACACATCAATGATGTTGTGGGGAAGATGAGCCCAGGGCCAGGGCAGTCATTCTTCTGCAGCCCCATGTAACCAAATCACCTTATCTAGGTTGTCCACACCTCCTTTGTTCGGTTGAATTCAGGATAATGATTGGCTTCCTGTCCTCGGTCACTAGTGTAGCCGTCTTTGTGCGGTGATATCAGAAGAACTACATTCTTGTTTTTCTTTGGGAGGTAGGAAACTAGAGTGATTTGGTGAGGTGTGAAGGCAAACTTTGAGGAGAAGACCTCTCCTTGACCCAAGCAGTGCAGGTGGGAGCTCAGTCAGCCCTTTCTCAACTGTACCAACCATGGTGATCTTCCCCTTTCAGGAGCTGCTGTCCTGAAACAAGAGTTGAAGAAATTAAGTCAGTTACGTCACATTGTGAACTCTCAGTCCCTCTGTCACATCAAGTACAACCCCCGCAAACCCCTTAAGTTCTTTCTCTGGGCATCCACTGGTTGACTTCCCAGTATAGATTTGCATTTTCCAAGCATAGCTTGATTCGAAGCCACCCATGACTTGATCCCATATTTTGCTGGCTTGCTGGGCATATACTGCTGAAAGGACAACAACCTTTGGACAAAAAGACATTAGCATCAGTGATTAGTATCAGTGTCACAGAAAACAGTCAAAAGAAATCAATAGTGAAAATCACTTTTATTACAAATATGAAAAACAGATTACCTCAAATGGAACCAGTTGCCATCCACTGTTACATCAGGCTCTGGATTGTAGAGGTAGGGTAAACCACCCCACCCACTTGTCCCATATACCTTCTTTATGGCTGCAAGTTTGTTCCTGTCATACATCTTGCTGTCTTGATTCACGGTCATCAAATCGCATCAAGTCTTGAGTAGGTGTGAAAGAGTTTGAGGGTATTGTGGCTCAAAAATTGGCCTTCCACTCTCTTACAAGCTTACTTCTGCTACTGATTGATCTTTTGAGACACAACCAAAACTTTGTAACATTTTATGGTTTTGTAAATAAATCAGGACCTTTGATTTCAACTCCATTTGCCTCACGGGTCATTTTGACCTGAAGACCATCTTTGTACCTTTTTTGTACACAGCTTTGGCATGGAAATGAGACTGTAGTAACACTGAACTTTTTCATTGTCCGGGCCAATCTAGAAAAAGTCTTAAAATCTCAAGTTAAAAAATTACATTTAGGGATTTTGGGGTTACAGTGGCGGGTCATTTTGGACCGAGACAACAGGAGGGTTAACATATTTTGATCAAGACGATAAAAGCAAATTACAATTATAAAAAGCATAGAAGTGTACATAACCAGCTACATGATGTACAAAAAGCAAAACTTGCAAAACTAATTTTTTGATGTGCAGAAGTGACAGTAATTTGAAGATTGAACAGGTAGTTTTAGAATTTCAATTCTGTTCTGAGAGATGCACCCAAACTGAGAAAAGCTGTAAAATATTAATATTTAAATTCTTCTTATTTTAAAATCCTTCAACTGTCATGGACCCAGTGACTTTAAAGTGCAAGTATTTTGGGGTGAGAGTCAAGACGTCAAAGGAAAATATTAAATAATATCTCTGATGCTGCTTTATACTTCTGGGTATATTACCAAAAGTATTGAAAACAAAAGCTAACATGTTCTTCAGAGATTTAACTTGCATGCATGAACATTTCACACTCAAAGTAATTCAAATTAATTATTGAACCAAACTTGGAAAAGCTGTTTCTGCCATTAACAATAACTTTAAGCACACATGTAGTCTAAAGTAGACCAGAAATATAATCAAGGCTCTGTGCTGCTACAGAAAACATTATTAAAGCGAAGCGTTGCATCTGTGAAGATTAAATGTTCCGTATAAGGAAAATATATAGCTGCAGTGCATATACATAAACAAAGCATGGCTCAGAAACTACACATTTCTTTTGTCAGTTGGTTAAAGTTAGCTAACTTCAGTTAAAACCGTGAAAGGGACTCACCTGTGATGTGTTGCCCTTCTCCTCCTGAACGCAAAAAATAGCAGAAATTTGATTTCAAAGACAGTAGCAGCATCTTGACAAGGACCAGGCCTACTGGGGCTCTCAGCACCCTAGTTAGCAACCTTAGTTAGCACAGTTACTTTACTGTGTTGGAGTTCAGGACACCACATAGAACAGAGTTAAAAGAATCTTGCTGCTGATGCTGAAGGATCAAGCAATGCAAACTAGATAATTATTTGTTTACATGACAAATAACAGCGCTCCATTTTACTGTAAACCCCTGCTATTTATCACAAATAACAAAATGAAAACTCTAGACAAGGGGTCCCCAAACCGCCTGCCTCTCATAACAACAGAGAGAGCATTCAGTGTATTTTTTTCTCTATATGTTGTATTTCATTTGGGATTTTTCTTCAACTACCAGGGGCTCTGGAAGATGTTAAACTAACTTTCCTTCCCCTCAAATATATATGGATCCGGCCCATTTCTATTCTGCCTCCTGACCGCTGAATGTGTCGTGAGTCAGCCCCCCCCTGTCTAGAAAGACAGAACAGCACACCCCCACCCCCACCCCACGCCGACAATAACTTTCTATGTATCGTTTGGGACCTTTTTTTCATAACATTTAAAACCAAGTTGTATTTTTCTGGTTTTACAACTTGTATGCGATTCGGATAACACTAGATTTTTCTTTATTGAAGTTTCTCAATAAAGGTTTTACAAACCCCACCAAATATTCTGATATGGGTGAACCAGATTTGTGAAGAGTCTTGGAGCAATTTTGCTGATTGTAGTGAAAAATTAGGTGGAATTGCCCTTTAGCCATTTTCAAATTGGAAGCTAGCAATTGGAAACCAACTTCAGCTTCATTCAAGCAAAGAGGGCTAACATACAGTTCTTTAATGTTAATGATCAAATACTCATAAGTGATGGTGGGCGCTGGCTGTAGGAGTTTGTTTTGTAATCGGTGGATCGCCGATCGATGCTGGTCTACTGCTGAGATTTCAGTTTGGTGTATTAAAGGCATTATTAAAAAGAAACCAGAATATCACACCAGCATTCTGTTCTTTTGTAAAAATTCTTTTGCCTTGTTTCGCTGGCTTACATTGTAGATCTAAACATCAGCAAATTTGTAATTTTGGCTGATTGCTACTGTTAAGCTTAGGGTAATTAACTGCTGGCAATATTGGGCAAATTTTTTTTAAGAACTTTACAATTACTTATATTTTTTTTACACTATATTTCTGTTTTTTCATTCGTGGACTGTCACAATTATTTAGATATATATTTATTCAGTTATGATAATGCTATGTATTTTCTACTGCAGTATAATGCTGTGAATATTCTGGTCAGTAACTGCTGGCATTTTACAATTTTTTACCGAAATTTACTGACTTACAGTGCAATTTTGTATGGGTTTCAATGATTGTCATATTTATTGATGATAGCCAAAAAAATCATTAGTTGCAGTCCTGGGCTGAGATATTACTTGTTATCTAAATTAAATGAATCTACAATTTTAAAAATAAATAATACAAGTCACTCTTTTCTTCATTTTACTGAACTAAAGGAACAGCTCTCACAATGATGGAAAAAAAAGTAGTTGTTGTCTTGAACTTGTCTATATATTCAGGCATTTATAATTACGCGAAAACATACAGCAAAGCCTGTTTAAAATAAATTCAATAGATCCTAAAACTAACAGGATCCTGTCAGGTGCCAAGTAGTTGATCTGAATCTTTCACCGAAGCTGAAGGCAGTACAGCACACCGGTGCTTGTCTGCACTTCTCCTTCAGAATACCTGTTCATCACGGGCACGCGGTCAAGATTAAATCTCTTCTGTTTTGTCCTATGTTCTTGGTATTAAAGACAACTACGCCCTTATGTAAATTATATTCCGACCTTTAGACAAGAGACTTAATCATTGTAGACTGCATCATGTGCTAACTAAACCGCAGTTAACATATCAAGCAACTTGGGTAATCGACAGTAACCGCTGTCCCGCTGTGCTTAAATACTCAACAGAAAAATGGAGAACCTTGTGTTTACGTGAAGGATTGACGGTACATGTAAATTCTGTTAGTGGTGTAATATTTACGCACGATTTGATTGTTTTGAACGACACATTTTCATGGACACTAGGACTCAAGTCTCAGTGAGTGTAATGCTCTTCACACACTGTAGCTGCTATTATTCTATTTCTTTTTATTTAATCGGCGAATGAACAAAACACTGCGTATGGTCCTTACTCTGTTTATAAAACATGTCATGGGGACACATGAAGATGAGTGGGGAGGAGCGATCTTGTACGGGTGACGTCACTCAGAAACAATTCTCTGTTAGCCTAAACATGCAGTACCCTTGTGGTGGCTCAGAAGTAACACACAACTCATGAACAGAGAAGGTTCTTGACGCGGTAGTCACAGGTTCGAGTTTAGGTCTCACCACCCAAGATGCATGTCTTCACCCTCCCTCATTACCATTTACTGGTTCTATCAGACCACGTTCAATGAACGGTCACTAGAGCTTCTATTTATCTTAGAAATGTTGACTAGAACAGGATTCCCGAGGTAGGGAGTCGAAAGATGATTTTGAAAATCATTGTGATGTGACCCCTGAAAGGTATGGACAGTGGCGCAAAAAGTGGGTATGCAGCGTATGCAACGCATAGGGGCGCAGCATCCACCTGAATAATGTGCAGTTGCGCCACTGGGTATGGAGAACCTTATGAGTAAAAAGAGAAAGCTTGAATGAATAGCTATGAATAAATATATTAATATTTCCCAATAAATGATTAAATAATGAAAGCAATTATTTTGCTAAGCAACTGTGTTGCATTGTTTTAAAATGCTTATGATTGAGTCACCCTATAACTATTTACTAAATACAATATATAGATTTATAAGCAGAACATTTTGAGAACCCCTGCACTACAAGTCAATAGAAGAGAGTAATATATTTTAAGATGTATTTGTAGAAATCAATTATTGTAATGTAGTTCTATGCAACATTTTGCTGATTAACTTCAACAAACTTTGTAATTTGGGAAATTAGTACCATTGATTATTAATTACTGGTAAAGAATACAATTTTTCTATGGATTTTACCATTTCTATTATTTTTACAATCCTTTTTTTTATTGCTCATGACTGTCAAAAATTCATGATATATATGTGTATTGACTTACGGTAGTTCCATGTAATTTCTCCGGTAATGCAATGTTTTTGGAATCCGACGGTCAAAAACTGTTGGTTTTTTACCTTTTTTTACCGTAAATTTACTGACTTTTTACACAGTGTGGAACCACTTTGACACCCCTGCTCTAGAGGATCTGGTGGACCCAGGGATGCTTTGTTCAGCTTTCCAAAGGAAATGAATTATACCACCCACTCCGTCTAATCTGGATCCACCGTGTTAAAGTGAAACCAACAAGCCGATGTCCCTGGGCTCAGGTTATCCTGAGCTATCTCTATAGTTATGCTGCTTAGACTGCTGGAGGACATAGGGCCCAATTTTCACCATTCTGCTCCATTCTGTCTTTATTCTCCCATTCTGCAGTATTTGTTAGTTCCACCCCTAACTGTATATCTTTCGTCCTCTGACATGGGATTTGGCCTGGCTGTCTTTTCAGGACGGAGCCACCTGGGGAGCTAGTTAACAGTTACCTTTTGTATCTCTGCTTTTTTATAAAAATCTGCTTCAGTCTCCTTCAACCACAGTCGCGCTCACACTGGAGCCTGGTTCTGCAGGAGGTTTCTTTCTGTTAAAAGAGATTTTTCTGCTCTTCTCCATTGTCACTACATACATGCTTATTATGAGGGATTGCTGAAGAGTCAATAAGTCGATGCAATCAGCTGGTTTTCCTTTTGGTTAGAAAACTTTAAACCAACATGACTGTATGATCTGGTTGAATTGTCTCTGTAAAGTGCCTTGAGATGACATGTGTTGTGATTTGGCGCTATAAAAATAAACTGAATTGAATAGATTAAATAGGGGGGCATTACGCTTACTAGGCAAATATCTGAAAAAGCATCAGGTAAGCAAAAGCGCTCAAAAGTGGCGATTTTCTAACTGGTTTTACAATTTGAGTGAACGCACGTTATAAAATATCTCAAATTCTAGATGTCACCTACTGATCCATGCTCCTATCATAGACAGTGTATGCTACAACCTTCACCTAAACAAGATGTTATTAGTGAAAGCTGTGGAAGAGCTGCAGAGATCCACTGCTCACTGCCAGGACAGCTACAGTAGGAGTCATGCTCTTCACAATGCTGGCTTTTATGAAACTGGAGCAAAAAGAAAACCTTTTTTGCCAGAAAATCTAAAAACAAAACTAGTTTAATGATTGCTGCAAGCTACATTAGGAGCATAACATGTGAAAGAAGGACTGCAGTCAGATGAGACCAAAGTTGAACTGGAATCTAAACCTGAGCTTTTTCTAAAAGAGGAAAGGGCAAAAATCTCTCTGATCTGATGATTTGAAACATAATCGCCAATCAAGTTCAATTGGCAACCAACATTTTTTCCAATACCATAGATTTACTGTCTCTGTTATGATTATGTTAGCATTTAATTTCACTCCATCAACTAGGATTCAAATAAATTGAAGTTTTTGGTTGAAATGTGACAAAGTTAAACACTTCAATGAATGCAAACACTTCAGCAAGGCACCTCATGGTCTAATGTGGTGAGACTTTATGGGTGGGGGGTATATATTTAAAGATGACTAAAGTTTTTTTTCAGCTCAGGAATCATGTCTTTGCTGTCTGGCATCCTTAGGTTGACAGGTATAGTGCCCTACGCTCTAAACCTAAAAAGCCTGGAGCCACAGCCGCAGGCCAGGGTAAACCAGCGAGGAAAGCCAAAGATAAGCAAAGCGCCACGCTGAAGGGCTCCAAGAAGACGACCTCGGAGAATCAACCCGAGAACCGGCCGGCAGTCGGGGACAAGGAGAAAAGTAAAGAGATCAACAACAAACTGGCTGAGGCAAAAGAGTAAAAATCATTTAGCACTACTTCTCCTTTTCTTTCTTTCTGTGGGATCAAACATGGGCTGCAAAATTGGTTCCAACTTCTTGTCTTTGTTTTCGTCTCTCTCTACCTGCTTACTTGTTCTCTGCTTCGTCCTTCTCTGTCCTCTCACTACCTCCTGGCTACATTTATACTCCAGTCCCATGTCCGGGTGTGAACATGACACGCCATTGCTCTTCCTGTCTCACTCTGTACTAGATCACTATAGTAACGAGTGGGCGGAAGCTTCCTCTTTCTGTCTCCGCCATTTGATGCTACCCGCCTCCCCCACCCGCTGCTCACCACCATCTCCAGGTTGCCATGGCTACTTGGCTGCCTCGCCAACCAATTGGATGACTGTCGTTGCATGGGCTCATTTACAAGCACGTCTGAAGGGTTGGCTTTGATCAGCTGAGCAGATTGCTTAGTAGAGTTTATCAAGGATTTGTCTCTCTTCCCTTTTTTTGTTCTTTTTGGAAGCAAAAAAAATGACTTATTGGCTCTTTTTTATTCAATCTTCATTTGTTTTTAAAAAGAAAATCTTTGATAAATGTACCGCTTGGTTATTCATGATGTGTCTGTGATCCACAGCTTGTTCTGTACTTTTCTGTCTGTGTTTAAATATATCTCCATCAATGCTTTGGTAAATGTGATTTCCTTTCTAGTGTTTTATTATGAACTCTGTTCAATGATAGTAAATGTCGTAAATCATCTAAAGATCCTGCTCCCACCATTCAGCATCTCCTTCTTTAACGTATAACGCCCCATTTGTTTCTAGAGAGGCGGTTTAGTTGTATTAGAGCGATTATGCATTAAGGTCGAGCCCTCAGGAGAACAGAGCAGGATTCCCTATGAATTACATAACGCTGTGATGCAGACATAACCCTTTTAAACCAAAGCAGCACTACCATTCTAGTAATACGAGAGGGAGGCGCTTATGGAGCAAATGCTGGTCCATTATTTTTGTAGCAGAGAACATGTTATGTAAATAGAAATTTAAAAAGAATGCAATCCAGAAATGAAACTTGCTTTGCATTATTTCACTCCAATGGATGGAAACATTATTAGGCCCGAGCAGCAAAGCGCTGCGAAGGCCTATTGTATTTTGAAAGTTTCTTCTTCTTATTATTATTATTATTACGATTCTTGTTATTATTATTATTTTTTTTAAGTTTTCTCTAAATTGGCATCACATTTGGAAGGAACACTGCTACTCTCATTGTGGCAAAATACAACACGATAATGTGCATCAACAACAATGTCAGTCATAGTGTAGTTAAACATATTTCATGGCAGCTTTGTCAGCATTAGTTCAGGGAATACACCCTTTCAATGAATGTCCACTTTTACTAAATCATTCATCATATTTCTAAACATCTATCCAAGAACTTATGCAAATCCCTCATGTTTATTGTCATCAGTTCTCATTCTTATTACATCATTAATCCTCCAGCGAACACAGTTCATGCATAACACATCCACTATCAGCATGTAGTTAGTCCACCTGAGCACTGTCCATGTTTGACAAAACCACTATTAGTGTATAAATGATGCAATCACTACATATTTAGCATAAGGTAGACATAAGACTAGTAAATATGCACAAAAACTGTCATTTTTTAAATAGAGCAAATCAGTTTGGCATTTTTTTCCTTCACTGGTTTGGAAGTTAATTGTGTTCTGGTCTTCATGCTAGACCAGAAACATGTAGAGTTCGGTTCTGCATTATTGACATTGTTTATTAAAAACATGATGCAGGATGAGCTTTATGTGGTTCTGTCTGTATATAGAAATATTCAATAAATTTCCCCCTAAATCTCTCCCAGCACTAAATGCTTAATTGCGATAAAGACAGACTTTTATCACAAATACCACCACCTGCATTAAACTAAAGTGGTAACTAGTCTGACGGCTTAACAGAGCGACATACCCCGTCTTTTAATGATAGTTTAAAATCTGAATTATCCATAATTTTATTCAGTAACCTAATAGGCTCTTGTTTTGTTACTTCTAAATATTTCTTGTCTAATAATGTGCAAGACATTTTTTTTGTATATATTCAGTTTTTTAATTACATGTACTACTTGTTTTTTTAAATTCAGCGTAAGAAAATCGCTGCTCGTTTTTAATGACAGATCCCCCTCGATACAAGAGAAAACTGTTTAACCCTATAATGCCAAATGTATCATATTTGATACATACGGTTTCTGAAATGTTTTGCGTCTGACACCTTTTTGCATAATTTAATGGTAAAACTTTGCTCAAAATCCTATTGTATTGTACAATCAGATATACATGATAACAGCCAGTAGAAGACTACACAAAAATAATCTTGACTTATCGCATAGTAATAAATTATTAATATCAAAAAATGTATTTCTGTTTTCTTTTTTAACATATTTTTGTTAAAATGGAAAATAAGGAATTCAAACCAAAAAAAGTAATTTTCTGTTTTGTTTTATTCTTGGATCAGGCTTTAAAGGGTAAAAAAAAAACACCCTGCCTATCAGTTATTTGTCATTTGATCAATACAATCAATTAACTCAAGATTAGTTTATCAATCAACGACTTGCATCCCTATTTAGAATAAATGTAGTTAACTGGTGCTCCAATGATGTTCTATTCCAGCTGGTCGTTAGAAAGCTTTTGGAAATGCATATAAATGCCTTTTAACACAAGCATCACCATAATCTTCCTTTCTTTGCATTCATTTCTGGGAGCAGGAGCACAGCTCCATCAGAGGGGTCATGTTCCAGCTCAGAGAAGCCGTGTAAAGTCTGTTCACTGTGTCACATCATCAGCTCAACATCTCCTCCTTCATTTAGAACGACTGAAGGTTCTCTGTCTCTGTTCTGTCTCTTCAGCAACCATCACCGCCGTTCATATCCGAGCTGAACGCCAACCCCATCTGGGACGATGGCCCGACTCATTAGCGTTTTGCAGCCTTTGATTGGGGATGGTTTGAAGGGTGGGGGTACCTTGTCATGTAACACAAGGGGGGAGGGGCTTTTTAATGTAAAGTAGAACACCAACACTCGGTGCTATCTAAATGTATTTATCAGGCAAAATAAGGATAGAAAGTATGCTGAAGAAAGTAATGTCTTGGACAAAAAAATAAACTGTGACGTGCTTGTGTTTTATCTGCTTGATCTTATTTAATGAAACATAAATAAATGCGAAACGCAGAAAAAGCGGTGTCTTCTTTGCTTCTTTTGCTGAGAGGAATGGTTAAAGGTTAGTGGGTTGCAGGTATCTGTCAGCGCTCCCCTGTCCCAGTCTTTGCCATTCAATCAGTTCTATCCACATGGAAGAGAATGCAGTTCTCAACCCCCCCACTCCCCAGCGCTATGCTTAGCAAGGATGCATTCTGGCATGAGCCGGGGCATCTCTTCCAACACGCATGTTTTCCTCTCATGGGAACTGAAGAATATATTATTTTTGCATCACGTCTCAATATATTCCAAGAACTCATGCTGTTTATAGAGCGGCATGTGTGTGAAGAGAAGAAGCTCATTCCAGAATATGATGTCGATGCTTCAAGCTACGCCCAGAAACATAGATGTATGATGTTAGACGTACCCCTCTCCTGTATGTTATTTCTAAGTGTTGTTATTATCAGATGATGCTGTGTGCAGTCTGTTCTGTGCTAATGAGTGACATTCTGATTCATTTGAAGGGTTGTGCTAAAACAGTACCACTACATACAACTCTGCCAGCCAATCCGAGATATTGGCTGGGTGCAGACTCTAAAGCAACACCTGTGGGGCTGTGCACTACCCAATCCCAGGTAATCCCAATCACAGGAGCAGAGAAAGCCAAACGCAGCCAGAAACGCCTCTCATTCTCATTCATACCTGCTCATGGAGTTATTTGCTTTTTTTGGTTTTCTATTACAGTGGCACTGTTTTTATTTTCTTTTTTGTTCTGAACAAACCACCACATTGTCTTTGCTCGACTCCACTCCGTGTTTCTCTTCCATATGGAGGCTATGAGTGGGAGGGGAGGGTGTGGCGGAGGCCGTCCGCCTGCCTGCCTGCTCTCACATTCTACCCATGCAAAAATCCTCATGTTGGCTCCTCTTTAGGAGGTCTGAGGTGCGGTCCAGTCATCTCCAACCATTCCTGAACCAGCTGCTGTAATGCATCCAGCCTTCATGATCTCTGGATACTGCATGATCTTTTTTTTTCTTTTGAAAGGTGACCCTCTCATACAGTTCCTTGCAAAAGTCTATCCTTTCAGCAATTTGTCAAACACAGACTTCAGTGCAAATTTATGTGTGCTAAACCAACCAAAAGGGACACATTACTGTATAGTAGGAAATAATTAAGGCTTATTTGACATGAAAATCTAAAAAAATCAGGTTTCTTGGAGAATGTTGGTGAACATGAGGACCAAGAAACAAACAGGTCAGGGAGGAAATTAGAGAAATATTAAAAAAACAGTATTGGATTTTAAAACACCTAAACTTTCAACTTCTCACACATAGCTATTCAATCCATCATCTAGAAATTAGAGGGATGATTCATAAATTTAGAATTTAAAATTTTTCTAAACTGCAGCAAGGAAAGCATGATGCTATGATCAGATGAAACCAAAGCTGGACTATTTGCAAACATACCATGAAACATGGTAGTGGCGGCATCATGCTATGACCAAAGGAGCTAATTAGATAGGGATCCTGAAGAGTGTTCACATTTGAGACCAGAATGGATGTTCACCTTCTAACTGAAACATTTACGCTTGTCATAAACTGGTATTTGACTCATACAATCCTTCTCAAGCTCTTTGAAATTATGTTTAATAATTTTCAGGAAAAGAAAAGTCAGTCTAGCTCGTTCTGATCTCCTTTTATATCCCCTTTTTTTAATAGCCTCCAGAAGAATATGTCTTGTGTATATGCTTGTTCATGTGCCACGTTAGCAGTTAGCAATCATTTATTTCCCTGTGTCTTACACGATAGGACTCAATTTGAATACCTCAAAGATGTGTGGACTATTAAGCAACATGGGAAGTTCCACCATGGTTGCTATCGGCTACCTAGATTGTGCTAACATTAAGGACGGAGCTATAGTTAGGATGCAGTATGCCTCTTAGCGCTACAATAGTTAGCATAGGAACTAGCTGACATCGCTTTCTGCCACTAGGCGCTCCTTTACCTGAAAGGACGTAAAGGCACAACCCTAATCTCACAGAGTTCAACAAAAATGCATTATTTAGTCACAGTAACTGTTTGTTACATATGCTAATGTCCACACCACAATTTGTTTTGGGTTTTATATAACGGAGAGCTTCAGCTGTTTGCTATTTTTGTGTAACTTGATTTTTGTAATTTCTTTACCAGAAGGCTGTAATAACCAGTGTATGTGTGCACACCGCATTATGATATCTGCAATTTCCGAGGCTGTGTGGATTCAGCACTACAGTCCTATTCCTACCCTAGATAATGTTGTTACTGTTGACCTAGCAGAAGACCCTGATTGATGGTATCACCCCTTTTGGTGGAATAGAGACGGTGTGGTGAAAGCAAGGCAGACTAACAGCCCGCTTTCACAGTCCAACAACAACAACAACACACAAAAATGTATAATAGTCGGTCTCGATAGATGGCCGCTCACACCAAGCCTGGTTCTGCTGGAGGTTTCTTCCCGCCAAAAGGAAGTTTTTTCTCTCCACTGTCGCTACAAGCATGTTTAGTGTGAGGGATTGCCTTGACTATGATTGCCATCATACAGTCAATTTGATTCAAAGTTTCCTATCTAAGGAAACCAGTTGATTGCATCGACTCATTGGCTCGAATGAAATAACTCACACTAAGCAACTGGTTTTTCTTAGATAGAAAACTTTGAATCAATCTGACTTTGATGATCTGGTAAACTGTAAAGTGCCTTGAGATGACATTTGTTGGGAATTGGTGCTATATAAATAAACTGAAGTGAAGTAAATTAATCAGATATTGTCCATCAATGATCTATTTAGCTAAGAGACAGTATTTAGAGTATTTGTAAAAAATCTAGTAAGCTTGATTATAAAACAGGATCCATTGTACAATCATGCCCCACTTTGGATTGGACCAGAAAATTAAATCTTTGGTTGATTTATCAGAGACTGCACACCTAACGGGATGTTGATCCATTTTACAAGGTCTCGTATAAGAAGGGTCTCTCATGTGCTCCGCTCACATGAACATGGCCTCTTTTTTATGGCAACTGAAGTCGACGGTTAATTTACCTCTGCACTCTAACTTTTGTTTTTGTTTTTTGCATTAAACTGTGTTTCTAAAGCATGCCACCACTGTTTTCTGTTGGACCTGCAATCTGAGTTTCACTTCCATATAGTGGCCTAGGCTTTGCCCTCTATCTTGAACAAGAAAGGATATAAGATGGAGGGTAAGTATGAATGGAATGAGGGAAGCAACGGCACCTTGGAAAGACACTTTTCAGAGGAAATTGTAAGTGCATGCTAATGATCTAATGGTTCCTTCTGATTGTTTTTAAGTCTGTTTTTTTCTGGTGGTTGAACTTCATTTCTTTATCTGCATTTTGAAAGAACACTGTGAGACCCTCATTCAACAAATTATATGATTGGAGCAGATTTAAAATGTGGACTTTTGTCATTTGCAAATACTTTTTTTATATACTTCCTAAAGACGGTAATGAGCGGTCTCAGGGTGAATAGCTCAACCCCAGAAGTTGTGTTTTGCCAAATTCAAATCCCTCATCTTGTGTCTCTTTTTGTCTCTTTCTCTGGTATCTAAAAAAAAATATTTTGCCTCCTAGAGATTCTAAAGACGAGGTTCTCCGACCCAGTCATCATCATTCCCAGGGTGCTGCTGGAGGAGGATCAGTGCCACTGCTGGAAAGAGGCGAACCTCGGAGGAGCAGCGGGGTCGTACGCTTTGCCCTAGATGTCAACCAGACTGAGTAGACCCACTAATGTGGACCGAGGCAGATCAGCCGTTACATGTAGAGACTGTAGCTCTGCTGTGTATGTATATATAGAGTTTAAGATGGATTAGAACAAAGACAAGAAAAAACTTTCAACTCTCCTGGAGGTTAGTGACTAAATGGAAACGTCAACGCATGTGTGACGCAGCCTCTGGATGGAAGCTCCCGGCTGCACGACTCGTGGCATTAAGGCAAAAGGTGCTACATCATTTTCTGGTTTCATTCATTCTGTTTCAAGAGAAAATTTCAGCATCATTAGAAGTTATATTACACCAATAAGTGCTTAATTATTCCACCAAACTGTACCACACATTATTCACTTTAGTCAAAATAAATGAGTATAACTTGCCTTTCTGTAGTATAACTGTTTTCATTTTTTAACCTCACATGGAAGAGAAACCTAAAAAGTTCAAACTCAACACGCCGACAGGGGACACCTATTGCAGCACCTTTTTTTTTTTAATAATATCTAACTTGTTTTAAGTCTTATTTTGTGTGTGTGATCATATAATGTCTGCTGGGTCTTGATACACAGGAAGTGAAGATGATGTGGCATAAGATTTTGATAAATGCTTCCACAACCCTTTAAACTTTTCAGTGTCTCGTCACAAATACAAACTTTTATCTTTTAGAGCACATCAAAAAGTCAGGAAATGCTGAACAAAGGAAATTTGAACAAATCTAAAAAGTTTGTAATTTTTTTTCAGCTGCTTTACCTTTTTTCCACCAACTTTTTAGAACCTATTTTTGGTGCAATACAGTCAGTTTGATGGATAACACCTGCAAACAGCTTTTTCTGGGCCTCTCCACAGCTCCTCTGCTAGTTTTAGGTCCCAAGCTTTTACTGTCCCATTCCAACACATTTGTAGTCTTTAATTTTAAATTCGTAAACTTTTTTTTCAAGGGTACTCTGTGCAACGTTCTCAGAGATGTAAAAAAGAAGATCAATATTATATTTACATACACGTTACTAATTTTCAATTAAAGAAAAAGAGAACAATTGCTCTCTGCTTGCAAGTATTGGCTGCAGAGCTGTGTTTGATTCCTTTTCAGCGCTTCAGGGGAGGGAGGGGCTCAATTGCTAATCTGCTTGCAATCCATTGGCTGCAGAGCTGTGTTTGATTCCTTTTCAGTGCTTCAGGGGAGGGAGGGGCTCCCTTCTTAAGTTCATTTTACAATCTCACTATGTACACTCAGTACCATATATTGACTGAGAAAAACAAAAATGTAAACATTTTTGCAAATTTATAAAAAATTAAAAACTGAAATATCACATCATCATCAGCATTCACACCCTTTGCTCATTATTGAGTAGAAGCACCCTTCTCAACTAGTACAGCCATGAGTCTTCTTGGGAATGATGCAAAGTCTTTCAAACCTGGATTTGTGGATCCTCTGCCTCTCTTCCTTACAGATCCTCTCCAGTTCTGTCAGGTTGGAGGGTGAGCATTGGTGGACGGTCATTTTCAGGTCTCTCCAGAGACGCTTAATTGGGTTTAGGTCAGGGCTCTGGCTGGGCCAGTCAAGTTTGATCACATATGCATTGCCGTAATTAGAACTGAAGGTTCGGCAGCCCTTTGTTCTGCTTTGTGGAACAATTTGGATTTTTGAGATATGTTAAACAGTCCAGGGGTTGCAGTCTTGGAGAAACATGTGAGTCTGCTAAAGAAAACTGTTGTTGAGGGAGTCTACTACTGTAAATTATGCATTTTTTTCTTCTCTCGGGTCATGTAATCTAGAAGGGTTGTGATATCAGGTGCATTGATTTACACAAATTTTTGAATTGGACTCATGTGGATGATTTTGCTTTTGGTCATTAGACTCGCAGCCAGGATTTAAAAGTCAAAGTATAAATTAGATTCAAAAAAGTTTGTAACAAACCCTACTAAAACACCTTCACTGGCTCCATAAAGAAGCAGATTCACTTTAAGATCCTCCTTCACATTTTAAAGATTTCAGTAACCTTGTAAAGTACAATTGCTTTATTAAAAGAGCTGATAAATCAAATATATTATTTTTACCATCAAAAAAGTACACTCTAAGAATGTTATTTTATAAATCCAAGATCATAATAATAGTAAAACTATGTGTTTTTAATCTACATGGATTGTTGCGCCCGGAATTGTTCAGTCGTTCATGTCATGCATCCATTTGACAGGAGAGGAATACCAAAGATGCAAGAGAAAGTGGAAGAAACATCATACACAGAAGAATTACTAGAAAACACACTGAATTTATATGTAAAAGTTTGTCACGGTTGGGTGGAGGTTTTTGAGGACCCAAATGCAGACATCAGGAGGCAGAGGTGAGTCTTGAAGATTTAATAAGGTGACTGAGGCAAAAATCCAATGTACAAAAAATACAAAGAACCAAAAAAACGAGAGAACAGAAGAAAACTAACATGGGAAGCCAGAGATGAGGAAGCAGCAAAAAAACAACCAGGAAGGTGGGCTCTGTTTGAATTAATGGGCTGCATCCTCCAAGGACGCGGTCTACCTAGACTGGATACTTTGAAGTCCGTGAAAATAAGGATACCGTAAGTGTTTTGGCTGTGAATTCAAACAGGTCTACCCTTCGCTGGGTTTTATCAACGTATGCTCTGTTGCTTAGCAACCCTGACAGTTGACACACAAAACAGGAAAAGAAGGAATACCGAAGTTTTCAAAACTGTTTATTTATTTATTTTTCTATTATAAAGTGAATAAGTAATACACTCACAAGAATCCAGAGTGAAATAAAGGAGCCTACCACTGGGCAGCATGAACAGATAAAATCAAATGTAATGATAGAAACCTTAGTCAGTTAAATAACCTGCTGCTGTCATTCTGCACATCTATGATTTTGCTGCTATTTTAAAATATATCCATTACTGTAAAAATGTCCATAGCTGGATATTGGTTATTTATTCTCCAAGTTTTATATTGTTATTAAAACACTTTACAGTATTTTATTGTTTATATTTTAACTGTTCACTATTATGTTATTGTTATACACTTTTCGTCTGTCCTCATTTGTGTGATCATTTTCAATGATCTTTCTGCTGCTGTAAATTTGCCCATTGTGGGACTATAGAGATTTTCAATTCTATTATATAAAGGGGTAGAAAGATAAAAGTAAATCTAAACAATGGATGTATAAAAGATATATCTTTTATACATCCATTATCCATTCATTACAATATTCAGAGTAACTAAGTCTACTAGTTACTCTGAATATAATAATGAAGCAAAGATCAACAAAACAGAATAACTAATAACTGAAAACTTAACTCAGAATCCCAAAAGGTGAGATACATGACAAAGTTATAATAAAAAATGTTGCCCCCCCACCCCCACTTCTGAAATCAAAATTTCGTCCATGAGGGAGGGGCAGTTCTGGTACTCATCATACCAACATCCCGCCCAGAGGGAGGTAACCAACTGAGGAATATTTATATAATTGAACTGAAATACGAACGGAACCATTTACACCAGGTCAATAACAAAATAAAGGGAACAATTTAAACAACTGTAAAGACGACTGCAGGAACATGGAAGGAAACATGGAAATTGTACAAAGAATTAATGGTAAGTATTCTGGGTTTCCCTTTATTAAAACATTATGTGCTTTGTCTTGTAAAATACGTACGTTTATATGACATTTGTTGTGATTTTTTTTCTGTAAAGGATAAACTAAATACTTAAATTACATACAGTCATTGATTTAAATTTTTACAGTGTTTTAAAAGCTAAAATAAATTTTTTTTGTCCAATTATCCTTAAAGTTTTGAAAAAAGAAAATCTGAATGTTTAAGTTATTTTCATCTGAATTCTTGTTTCTCTTTTGGCTTTTTATAACTAAAATTAACTTTACTCCATATATACTTAGTGGCATAAAGATCACATTTAGTGTAACTCAGTAATTTTAGATAAGCTCAGCTGGGTATTTCCTAAACTGTTTAGTAGAACCTGTTCAACTGGTTCCTGTAGCTAAATGTGTGTTATTTTGTTTGGTTGACCGAAGAAGGACAATGTTCACAGGACGCTGACTTCCTTAAAGGAAAGTTAGCCTCCAATGAATAATTATAATAGGGTTGCTGGTTACCTTAAAGCTCAATGCTTTGCAGGTTTTTAGTAGTTCAGTTGCCAAACTGACACAGAGCCATGGCTCATATAATTGGTTAATCCCTGGAAGGTGAAGCAGGATCTGAGGTTATTTTCTATTTTTTTATATTTTACTCTCTCTCTATCTCTCGCTCTCTTAAATGATGCAGTTTCTGTGCTCTTTTAAACCCCTTTAAATGTAGCTGAAAGGAGCCAAGGCGACCAAACCCAAAACAGCTGACCAAAGTGTTTTTTTAAGAACTTCCAAAAATCCAAGATAGGTAAACAAGTTTCTTATTCAATTTCATTAGGTGAAATCAATCATTTACATGATTTCATCTTATTGAAAGTAAAAATCTTCAGTTAGGCCACATGAGCAAGTATTGTAATAAACAGCAGGGTGGGGTGGTTGTTTGGAAGGTGAGAGTTATGTGACCATGACCAAGAAGGAAACAGAAAGTCAACACTTTAGGTCCAAGTATAGAGCTGAGGTTTTAAATGTAACCCATATTTAGGTTATGAGAACCAAGACGTGAGGATCTGATTATAAAATAAAGTTAACTTTAACTGAACTGCTAATATATCTACCTTGTCCTTGGTGCTCACTAACTTTAAGTCCCTCCAAAGATTTAAAAAATTAGCAGGGCAAAGGTGACAATTAACTGTTTAGATATAGCTAAGACTTCTCTGATCTGGCACAGCTTATTAGCGGTGAGAAATAACAAAGAAAATTTGCTTAAAAGTTAACTGAGTTGCTGGAAGGTTTGGTAAGAGATGAAAAACATTTCTGACTGGTGTCCAAAAAGAACCAACCCTCTGTTTCTGTGACGTAGTGGAGTGTTTATGTGCTTTTAACACATCAACAAACAAAAGGCTTTGGCTGTTCCCAAAACCAGCTAGACCTGTGAAGTGATCTGAACATAAAAATTTTTGTATATGTGTTTTATTGAAACCCACCAAGCTTCATTTTACTAGTTTAAAGACACTGAAAGGCAGTGATGGTTTCTATTTGTAAAACTAATACACAGGATATTTAAAGGCTCTCTGACTGAGATAAGCTAAGATAAGATTGTTTATAATAAGGCCAGTTCCGAATGGTGCTCAAGCACCTTTTGGTTCAAACCTTAGCAGGTGGGTTCCTTTCTACATGTTGGCACAAGCTACTGTACAAGGATAGTTAAGGCAGCAGTGGATTCACAGCAGTTCCACATGATTACACTCTGCCAACTACAAGGAAGGAAAGATTTTAATCTATTGGCCTTCTCTGAAACATCCAGTCAGCCAGGCCTCCACAAAAAAATTCAGATTATCTCTCTCTATCTCTCTCTATCTCTCCAGAAAATGTTGGAGTTTCACTTCCATAGAGAAAAGTACAATTTAAGCTCCTCAAATAATGATTTTTGGCTGACACTTGTTTTACGTCAATATTTGATTCTATTGTTTGAATTGTGTAAATGTGTGCTTCGCTCAATTTGGCAAAAATCCTCTCCCTCTATAGATATCTATATATATAGTATATATATATATATATAAATCTATATACAGATCTATATATCTATATGTCCCCATATGCAACATATATGATACAATAAGGAGAGAGAGAAGAAAGAAGAAGACGAAAGAAATGTATATAAGCGTATAAATATAAACAGTTGGGATAAACTACTAACAATAGATGTCATGGTATGAATGCTTCTTACTAAAACAATATATGGTTATCTATATCTCTAACAGAAGCACAAGAGAAGTACATCAGGATGGTCCTAGTTGGAAAAACTGGATCTGGGAAGAGCGCAACAGGAAACACCATTTTGGGGCAGAAATGTTTCAAATCTATCCCCAGCCCCTCCACAGTAACACTTGTGTGTCAGAAGGAAACGGCTGAGTTCGAGGGTCAGCTTTTGTCTGTAGTTGATACTCCAGGTCTGTTTGATACAGAGAAGGATCAGAAGGATGTCATTGATAAGATTGGAAGATGCATGATTCTCTGCGCTCCTGGTCCTCACGTCTTTCTAGTTGTGATCCAGCTAGGCAGATTCACAGAGGAAGAACAAAAAACTGTAAAAATCATCCAGATGATTTTTGGAGAGAAGGCAGCACGTTACACCATGGTGCTGTTCACTAAAGGAGATGATCTGGAGGAGGCAGAGATGGATATCAATGATTTTATAAAGGAACACCAATCTCTCCAGGACTTCATCTCCCAGTGTTGTGGAGAGTATCATGTGTTCAACAACCGATCCAAGGATCCGTCCCAAGTTAGAGAGCTGCTTAAGAAAGTTCACAGGATGGTTCAGCAAAATGGAGGAACCTACTACACCAACGAGATGCTTCAAAAAGCTGAAAGAGTCAAAATAAAAGCTGTTCTGATCATCTTAAACCAAAACCCGGGAATAGATGTTAACGAGGCAATCAGAAAAGCAGAAAAGGAATTTAACTGGGGTGTTTTCACAAATTTTATGATAACCGCTGGAGCTGCTCTTGGGGCCCTATTAGGTCCTGTTGGAGGTGTTGTGGGAGCTGCAGCAGGAGGTTTGGCAGCATCAGCATGTCACTTGCAGTAGGGTACAATACAATGATAATGATTGTGCATCTATACCTTCTTAATATAGAGACAATGTTATTATCTGAGAGTTTTTCCAATATTTAGCAAAATAGGGAGTCTGTAAGGTTCAAGCCTCTGATGATTATAACTGAAATAACCTAGTCAGAATGGCTTTTCTTGCCTTTTAGTAAATCAGTTATCAGAATCAGAAATACTTTAATAATCCCAGAGGGAAATTACTTTTGTTACACGCACGCTCTAGTTACAGTTTTATATATATATATATATATATATACATCCAACTACACAAGATAATAAAGATAAAAATAAAAAAGATAAAATATATACACATATCGCTTCTGTATATATATATATATATTCATATATTTGTATTTATATATATGCATATGTAAAACTAAATCCAAGTAAAGTGATACATGGCAGCAATAGGAGTCTTCTGCTGAAGGAGCTCGTCTGCTGGACCAGTGTGTCATGGAGAGGATGTGAGTCATTGTCTAATAAGGACTGAAACCTGGACAGCATCCTCCTCTCTGCCACGGTGGTCAGTGTGTCCAGCTGCTCCCCCGCAACATCACCGGCCCTCCTCATCAGTTTGTTCAGTCTGTTGTTGTCAGCGACCCTCAATCCACTGCCCCAGCATGTGACAGCAAATAAGAGCGTGCTAGCAACAACTGACTCTTAAACTTAATATCAACACAAATGGTGAATATGTATCAAATATTGGTCACTTTTGTAAATCTCTAACTTCTCCCGTATTATGAGGTTCTGTTAACGGAGTAGGGCATTAAGCTGGGTTTTTACTGTCCATGTTGTAAACCTAAAATTTTAAACATGATTTACTTTGTCTCAACATTTAAATCAATAAAATGATCTCATTCAATGAAGCAGTGTTTCTGTGCTCTTTTAAAACCACTTAAATGTAGCTGAAAGGAGCCAAGGCGACAAACCAAAACAGCTGACCAAGCCTGCCTTAGCATTCAGTTATTTTATTAGAAGAAAACTTGTCCAAATCTAGATAGGTGAGCAGGTTTCTTATTCAATAATAGCATTAAGTGAAATGTTTCATTTACATTATTTCTCCTTATATCAAAAGTAAAGTTAGGAACACTATATATAACGCATATATATATATATAACTAATAACTATATATATAACTATATATATATATAAATATATATATATATACATATATATATAACTATATATATAACATATATTTATATATATATATACATATATTTATATATATATATATATATATATATATATATAGAGGCGTTTCTCAATATGAGTTCTTGGCGTTCTCGTGCTTTCGTGTACTGCGTGACATCATCAGCCTTCATACCGTTCAAATTCGAGCATGCCAGATCGAGCGCGCATCAAATCTCGGATGTTGTTCTCGCCCGCCCACTTTATCGAGCATGCATCAGAGCAGACTTGTGCTGTTCTTCAGACGGACAGCTTCCCCAGAATGCCCCGCGACGCCGCGATTCAGACTTGCACTTACAGTGTTAAGTTAAACATTCCCTTTTTCTGCTGCTGTTGTTCTTCAAAAGTACGTTTTGAAATCATTTGAGGTGATAACATTATACATTGAAGCCTCCCTGTGTGGCCTGTTTACAGAGTTAGTGCGTGAAATAAAAAAAGTCCGGCGTTGGCGGACCAGAGTGACCAACAGACCTCCGAGGGTAACCACAGCTAGGGCTAAATTTACCCCGTCTGTAGTGCACTTCTCTCGGTCTAGTTATGTGCATGAACTACAGCTCGTTCTGATGGCGGTTTTTTGCGGTTCTGTAATTTTTCTTAATGTTTTTTAAGCTTTAGAAATTAAAAATATTGTTTTCAAAATGTTTTGTGTAGGAATAGTTTTGACTGTTAAAGAAATGCTAAGAAACGTTGCATGTGATGGCGTCACGAGTGCACGCCTTCAGTTCCAATACACATTAGCTTTAACTGCGTGCTCGTTCTCGTCAAGTCCGATCTTCCTGCGTTCTCGCCAAGAACGGACTTGAATTGGCGTGAATTGAGAAACGCCACAGTTTTAAAACCGGTATTCATTCTTTTCCTGCTTTAAGTGCGTCAAAATAACGGTTGCTAAGCAACAGAGCACTGGCGGTAAAACCAGCCGAACCAATATAGACCTGTTAAAGATTCACAGCCAAAACTCTTCAGGTCTCCTTATTTTCACGGACTTGAAGGATCCAGTCTAGGTAAGACTGTCTGTCTGTCTATCTCTCTCTCTCTGTCTCTCTGTCTGTCTCTCTCTTTCATGCATGCACATGTCCTGCTTTAATCCAGTTTCTGACCATGAATGGAACTGGGTCGAATTTGTCCAGAGGGAGGTCCTTTAGGTCCACAAACAGGAGTGAAGACCTGCTGTCTTGGCGCAATCTGTTCTCGCGTTGCCCGTGTTATTAACTGCGGAAAAGCACATGGCTAATTTGGATACGCGAATAGGATTGGCTGGCTCCACTTGGCAAAAAAAGAAACAGAGCATATTTGTAAATAAAGGTTTTGAATTTTAATACTGTTGAGACATGTTGAGCTTAAAAACATTTTAGTGACCATTGGTGACAAAAATATTTTATTTTTTATTTTTTGACACAATTTAAGACCCCCTTTAAATTTTGCTTTTTGGGAGGCTTTCAGGGGTCTCATGGAGTTATCCCGTTGGAATTGAGCCCCGGAGCCCCGGTATTTCTGCACTCTGCTTGGCACCTGTCCATGGTGTACTGCGCCTCTCACCCATGACCCCCAGCTAGAGAGGCACCAGCACGTCATCCCGGCGCGCCGACTACCATTCATTCATCCTGTCCGTTGAACTGCTGCTAGTTTTACTCACATGCCTGGAAGATGTCTAGTGCTGCTACAATAGATGATCTCGCTCTCCAAATGCCGAATGAATAGAAGGGGTAGAGCGTAGCCACCTGGTGTAATGTACATTGGTAAAATAAAGTTTTTTTGAAAAAAAAAAAAAACTCCAGTCCAGCGCACGGATGAAGTCATACACACTCCACTTTGTTTTTAAAAGATATAAATATAAAAAATATAACCGCGGATGTCTGGGGGAAAGTGATTGGCCTACATGTTATGAATGCTGGCATACCATCAAGAATAAATTATGAACAGTTTAATTTGTGCCTTCAAGTCGTTGCCCATAGGAAGGCGTTACTTGGATTTAACCTGGATATAACAGAATATCTTCAGAACAGCTCCAAAAGACACAAAACTCATATGGGTGAGTAGAACATGATGTAATAACATAAAATCAAGGGCCCAATGTAAAAAAAAAAACGAAATTCCCATTTAAGAAATTATTGTGCATTTTCATCCTGCTTTTTCCAGAGAGTCCTTTTTTCATGTGGGTCAGAAGACTAGATAGAACGACAACAGGAGAGATGACGAACCAAATGTGGATGATAAATCAAGGAAACAGGGGGACATGAATACAAGCAATTCTTGTATAATTTTGGACTCTTAACTCAGAGATGTACTTACTGAAGTTATAGATATGTTTATGATTTTAAGAGAGGTCCAGTTACACCATTAGGTTTGGTGACGTGATACTGGTTAGTAAGTTTTTTTTTTTCTTAGGATATTGAAAATGAATTTTTCAAAGACTTCACTTGCTTTGGTCTCAGACAGCCATAGACAGTTAAACAGTATACGAGGCTCGGGACGATATGGGTGCCGATCATTAAACAGGTCAGTGGATCAAGTGACGTTGATAGCTGAGATGGACCACTGCAGATCACAGCTTACACCACAGGACCAACCAACCAAAGCCAAGTGAAGAGAAGTCCTGATGTTGACACCTGACAGCAATGACACAGACCCAGGAGCGAATGACTGGGGATGATGTGATGAGAGATTACAGGGGGATCTGACTCCAGCACTATGCCTCCACTGCCGTGTTTTAATCCCGCAATGCTGGTTTAGGACAGGGTTTCTTAACCCTGGTTATTAGGGCCTACGCTCCTCCATGTTTTAGGTGTCTCCCTGCCTCCACACACCTGACCTGAATGAAAAGCTAACAAACAGCATTTAGCAGCATTTGATTGCTGCTGAGGAGGTAATACAATAATATTCATCAGGTGTGCTTGAGTAGAGACACATCTAAAACATGAAGGACAGTGGACCCTAAGGGCAGCCTTTTTTGTCTTTACTGTCAGATCAGGTTGGGGTCATGATGTCTGCTTAATTTTAGGAGGTTGGTACCACTGTAGAGTTGTTTGTGTTTGTGTCTGCGCCAGACTGGAGTTGTGACAGCAAGCCCGGGCCACAGGCAGCTACGCTCTACACCTTCTATTAATTTGGCTAGCTAATCTGAATCATTCAATTCCATTTAGAGAGCCAGATCATCTGTGGTAGCAGCACTAGACATCTTCCAGGCATGTGAGTAAAACTAGCAGCAGTTCAGCGGACAGGATGAATGAATGGTAGCCGGCGCGCACGGATGAAGTCATACACACTTTGTTTTTCAAAAATACAAATATAAAAAATATAACAGTGGATGTCTGGGGGACAGTGATTCGCCTTACATGTTATGAATGCTGGAGTACCATAAAGAATAAATTATGAACAGTTTAGTTTGTGCTTCAAGTCGTTGCCCATAGGAAGACATTACTTGGATATAACATAATCGAATATCTTCAGAACAGCTCCAAATGACACAAAAGTCATATGGGTGAGTAGAACATGATGTAATAACGTTAAATCAAGGGCCCAATGTAAAAAAAAAACGCGTTCCCCCTTTAAAATAGTCTGTTATGATGAGGTCTTCTAGTTTTATTTGTTTAATTCTTATTTTGTTGTGTTATCTGGTTATATTTTAGGTTTTTAGGTTTTTATTTGTTGCTCACTGTTGCCCTCTAGTGTTCTCTTTTTTCTCTAGCTCGTTCCAGTCTGCTTTATTCACACCTGCTCCCGATCTGCTCGTTAGTCCTCTCTTTGTCCGGTCTCTCATAAATACTCTCCTTGTGCAGTTCCTCAGTGCTGGGTTCCTCGTCTAACTTCCTCCAACTCCGTCTCACTGTGTCTACCTCGTCATGATTCTTTCCCCCTAAAGTCTCCATGGTTTCTGGTTTGTTTGAATTTTTTCATGTTTTTTTCATATTTGGATTCCTGCCTCAGCTGTCTGTTTACCTTTAATTAAATCCACAAGAAACTTACCTCTGCCTCCCTGCCTCTGCATTTGGGTCCTCAAACCACAACCTAATCCTGACAGATTGTGTTTCATAAGAGGCTGAATGCTGTGAAGCTGAATAAACCTGCTGATACTTCAACTTCACTTTGCCTGACAAATTCATTTTCTCACTGGAAATCCAGCTGACAGGTCGCCTGTTAACAGAGTTCCAGGGGAACCAGGACCATTCTGTGTGGAGTGTATATGTTCTACCTGTGGGTTTACTCCAGGCTCTCCGACTTCCTCCCACACTCCAAAAACCAGCATCAAGTCAGTTTGGACATACCAAAGTGCTCATCTTTGCATGTTTCTTTGTGGCCCTGCAACAGGTCCAGGGTGCAACCTACTTCTCGCCCATTTACTACTCGGATAGGCTCCCCCCTGCAACCCCATTAGAGAATAAGCAGTTACGATAATGGATGGAAGGACCAATATCTATTTTTCATCTTGAAAAGTTCACTGGAGTAGAGGGTGCAGTTTTTTCCCTACAGTGCTGCCCTCTCAGCCCAGCAACTCAGAGATGTGCCTTGCCCCCCCACGAAGTTCGAGAATAGTAACACTGTCATGTTCGGATTAAGGTGTCTAACCCACATGCAGAACACTCAGAGGCAGGAGAAAAGTTCAAAGATTTATTGATAAGTTTAAACACAATAAATGAACAGGTCCAGAGGGGAACTCGTTTGGTCACGAGTGGGTTCTGAAAAGCACACAGAGAAATCAGATCCAGGACTGGTCTCGAGTGGGTTCTCTGCAGAGGGGGACAGAGGAGTTAGTGGAGGTCCAGGTATTTTGCAGGATGAGAGTGTGCAGGGCTGTACCTGTTCTGGAGTTGAGCAGAGCGGCAGAGGGGGGGAACCTAGAGGGTCCAGAGGCTGTAGGCAGGCTGATGGCTAGGCGGAGGCAGAGCTTAATTCGAGTGCTGGCAGATCACAGATTTGAGTTTCCTTCCAGTGTCTTCAGAGAGCGGGCAGGCAGATCTTTGACAGGAATGATTCTCCAGAGTTCATCTGAGAATGGACAGGCAGATCACCGGCAGAGAAACTCTTCAGGGTTTCAGGTTTCAGGCAGGTTCAATCTAGGAAGCAGAGAGGAGAAAACAGATCAGGTTCAGGTTTTCAGGGAGTCAGAGGTTCAGACAGGCTGGTTGGCTCAGGCTTGCTTACCGTTACTGACAAACACTCTGGCACTGGAGAGAAGTCCTCTGCCTCCTTAAATACGGATCTCCTGATGAGCAGATGAGCGACAGGTGGTGCGATCAGCTCCGGCTCCAGGAGATCTCGTATGCCCTCTGGTGGAGAAGGTGGACAGACCTCCAGATCCCAACAAACACAACATAAAACACAGATCTCTTTCTGTGAAGCTGTCCAAGGGTTGGCGTTGGGAACCATTATGGATTCAGAATTACCAAGACTAAGTCATGATGGTTGACATTTGATAACTGAACTGCTGCAAAACAGACTGTAACATTCCTTTTTGAGTTTCAGAAACTTCTAAGATATTTGAAGAGATGAACAGAGAGGAGGAGAGCTCCCCTAGTGTGTCTCTGAAACAAAGGAAACCCCCTTTCTGAGAGCCTGCCATGCTAAGCTGCTAACAAAAGGAGGAAACTTTTTCTAGATGCTTGTTAATCTGCATAGTTGCTCATAAATAAAGACACTCAGAAAATAAATAGTTTTTATGTATTAAAAAATTATAATGCTAACCAATGGATTCTCCATTATAAAACTGGTACATAAAAAGACACAAAGCCTCAGAAGGGCAAGATTTATGGACAAAATGTGAAGCTGTTCATGAAATTATGTATTATTTTTATGCTTTTTGTTGTTGGCATTCATATAAATATACTGGTGTGATAACACCACAAAAATATACTGGTGTGATAACCCCCCACCCCCACCCCCCCATGCAAGTAGAGGTGTTTTTTGTTTTTCAGTATTTAATGAAGATAAATTCTGTCTTCATCAGTAGTGGAATAAAGATATACAGTACAGTGCGCCAATTCAATTCATTTTGGTTCAGGTAGATATTTCATGATGCAGAAAATAACAATCTTATTGTGCAATTTATTTCTGACGCTTTATAATAATAAATAAGTGCCATTAAATATATTTGCTCGCGTGCTTGCATTAATTATCTGTGCCCATGTTTTTTTTAATTAAATAATTGCCCAAAATGTTTTTTGCTTGAGCTTTGCACGCTCGCATTTTATTTGGTGCCATATTGTGCCCCTGTATAGTATTGGGTCAGCTGACGCCCCTGGCTGCACCGTGCCCCATACATGCACACTCCATCATTCTTCACCTTCACTAGACATGGATACACTTTCGTATATTCTACTGTAAAATGAGGTGACTGTAAAACAGTAAACTGAAACTTATTGGCTTATTTTTCTGACTAAACCAATCAGCTCTCTGACAACCAGTCTCCTGGAATGCTGGTTGATCAGAGCATCACTTTGGACAGATACGCTGCACAGGTTTCCCCGGCAACCTCCTCCCCACTCCCGCACTCCCTTTGTGTCTGCGCATCGCAGTAGTTCTAATTCGCACATGATGGATGAATTACTGTATTGCCTGCCCGCTCTCACTCACATAAAAAAAAACACCACCTTGCAAAGTATTTAAAATCCGGGATCATTTATTTGACTTGCGGGCATCCGTGAACAACTATCTAATTATGGAGACTCCCGGAACTTCCAGGAGGCTTGGGATGTCTGGAGTAAAGACGAAGCTAACAGGATGGACCGTATGGTACGCTATGCTACAGTAATCTGTTTTGAGCTGTTTTTATAAAGCTAGAACAGTCTTTATTTAACTAAGGGTTTAAAGTAGGGCTGGACGATATAGAAAAAAAAAGCATATTGATAATGCTTTGTCTTATTTATCACGAAGAAGGAAACCCAGTTTTGCTTGATTTGCCTGCTTTATGTTGGCATGAGTTCCTCATGATTCCTCCGATGACATGGAACCATGCCGGGGCCGACACAGCTCGTTCTCCATTGGGTGTGATGGGCTTAGATGTTAAAATAAGCTGGTTGTGTTACAAGACTTTTTTTTTTACTGGTTCCCTGCAAATTCTACAAATCAATGTGGTTGCCCAACTGGCAAACTACTAAAACCCTTCTTAGGGACGTTTTTCCTCCGCCTCTCCTGCTACGACATCTTCATGCGGTCTGTGTTGTGGTTTGAGAGGTCTGCCTTGGTCCGCGATTGCTATTGTTTGGTAGGAAGTGGTACTGTAGCATCAACCTACATGACAGGCTACAATGAAAAGATAGGAAAACTGTGTTTCTATATCAAACTTTTATCGACCCTCTTTTTTTCTGTTGCGCCACACATCTATCGATCGATATATATGTTTATTGAAATACCATCCAGCCTAAGTTTAAAGACTGATAAAACATGCTCATTACATTTTAAACCTCTGGATCATCCTGCCTACTTCTGTCTGCTTGGTTCTGATCTCCTGCCTGTCTTCCAGCCTCTGATACATCAGCATCTGGGTCTCTCTGTGCAGCGAATGCTCTGCCACGTTGGCAGCCAGCCGGCCGGAACCATCGTCTACCTCTGGACTCAGACTGAATTGTAAGAACAAGTTAGTGATTCATTCATTCCTGATCAACAACTTTCAGAAAGACGTGGTCCCTAACCTGCTGCCTGTCCCCGCAGAGGTTCGAGCCTTAGACACTGACATTGCCCATCCCGAAATTCTGTTTTCAATTAACGTTTTGGGAAATCTAACTATTTGTCCTCCTCTAATACTGGATCCTTTAGTTTTGAGCCTTAAAAATTTGTATAAATTGGTTATTATTAAAGGGCCTATATCAGACTAATTCAACTTTTTGAGTTTTAACCTTTGATATAATTTTCTTCCTTCATCAAAATCATGCCCTAAGTAGTATTCTTCTTGTTTCATGCATTTGAAATCTGCAAATTCACAGCAGACGACTACAAGAGCTGCATAATCGTATGATGCAAACTCCAAAACACGCAAGCACAAAAAACAAATGCAAAAGAAAAACGCAACAAATAAAAAAAACTGCTACAATGACAAACAAATGCACTAAGCCAAAAACAAAAAGCTGCAATCAGAAAAATAAAATAATGCTAATAGTAAAAACAGCAGCAAAGTCACTCCAAAAAGACACAAGTGCTCCAGATCACTAGAGGGAGTTGAATGAAGAACAAACCATATCAAACCAGAGTGCTACTTAAAAATATATTATGATACATAACTGTGCAAATATTCTGTAATACAGTAAGATAATATGTTTGAAATGAAATAAAAGATAATAAACCTCCCTTTTATTCCCCTAACTCTTTTTTTTTTTACTCTCGTTCTGTTTGTAAGGAGGGTCTGGTTTGATATTTGTTTAATTCCCTCTATTTGTCTGTGGTACTTTCGTTTTGTTGACTGTGTTTACTGCTGTTTTTACCATTTAATTTGCATGTTTTTCTTTCCGTTGTTGCAGCATTATATATTTGCATCTGTTTTGTTTTTGTTTCTATTTTTATTGATGGTAGCATTTCTTGTGTGCAGGGTGTTGTTTTGGGTTTTTCCATTTGTATTTTTCTGCTTATGTTTCGGAGTTTGCATCACATGTTTAAGCAGCTTGTTTCGTTCTTCATTGCGTTTGCACCTGTCAGCCACTGTACTACAGCCCACCTGAAAAGAACTACAAACAAAGTTATTCAAATGTTGTGTATGGCTGAAGCTCTCCATTAAACCCAAAACATTAAGGTGAGGGCTTCAGCATGTACCACACACAGTATATTGTTAACAATGGGTGGTGAGGTTGCTTGAGGACATCAGTGTAGAGATGAGTGAAACAGAGATGACTAAAACAAAAATCCAGAAAAATACAATGTATGATTTTTAAATAATTAATTTCCATTTTATTGTATTGTATTTGATACAGCAGAACAATGAAACTTAATGTTTGGTACAGAAACCTTTGTTTGCAATTACAGAGATCAGACGTTTCCTGTAGTTCTTGACCAGGTTTGCACACACTGCAGCAGGGATTTTGGCCCACTCCTCCATACAGATCTCCTCCAGAGCCTTCAGGTTTCGGGCTGTCGCTGAGTTTCACAAAGGTAGTTTAGAGCTCCCTCCAAAGATTTTCTCTGAATAATTCAGGTCTGGAGACTGGCTAGTTCACTCCAGGACTGGCTTAAGATGTTTCCTACGAAGCCACTCCCTTAGTTGCCCTGGCTGTGTGTTTTGGGTCGTTATCATGCTGGAAGACCAAGCCACAACCCATCTTAAGTGCTCTTACTGATGAAGGAAGGAGGTTGTTGGCCAAAATCTCACGAGATACATGGCTTCCCTCAGTACTGTGCAACCTTCCTGTTCTCTGTAGAGATATTTCCCAAAGAGTAATGTTTCAACCTCCATGCTTCATAGTTGGGTTGGTGTTCTTTGGGTGACACTCCTCCTATTTTTGAAGGAGAATCTTCATCATACAGGACAAATCTGGATTCATCAGACCACATGACCTTCTCCCATTCCTCCTCTGATCATTCAGATGGTCATTTGCAAACATCAGATCTGGCTTTGACATGCGCTGGCTTGAGGATAAGCACCTTGCGCGGCACGCCAGGATAATCCTGGACGCCAAGTGAGAGTGTTACTGAGTGTTTTCTTTGAGACTGTGGTCCCAGCTCTATTCACAGGTCATCGACCAGGTCCTGCCCCAGAAGCTCCGGGGCCCTCATTCCCTCACCCTGTCATGATCAATGATGATGCTCACCAGGTGAGATCTTGCATGGCGCCCCAGACCGGTGGAGATTTTCCGTTATTTTGTATTTCTTTCATTTTCTAATAATTGCACCTAACGGTTGTTGCCCTCTCACCGGCAAGCTGCTTGCCTATTGGTCTTTTGTAGCCCATCCCAGAATTTGTGCAGTGTCTCACAATTTTATCCCTGATGTCCTTATACAGCTCCCTGGTCTTGGGCATTGTGGAGATGCTGGAGTGTGCATTGATTGTGTGGACAGAGTGTCTTTTATACAGGTAACGAGTTCAAACAGGTGCAGTTAATACAGGTAATGAGTGGAGAACAAGAGGGCTTCTTAAAGAAGAACTAACATGTCTCAGAGAGCCAAAATTCTTACTGGTTGATAGGATGATCAAATACTCTATTGTATTTCAGCTACGGAATAAAAATGGGTGCAATAGTTATTTAAAAAATCATACATTGTATTTTACAGAATTTTAATTTTAGATTCCATCACCACAGTTGAAGAGTACCTATGATAAAAATTACAGCCTTCTACAAAGCTTTTTGCAAAGTGGGAAAACCTGAAAAATCCCCTTTCTCACCAGTGAGGTGCTGCTCTAACCGTACATTCCACCTAAGGCAGGTTGCGTGAGGGTAAAGAGGCCTCTTTACCTTTAAGTTTAAAAAAAGAACAGAAAGAAACTAATATTTCATACCAAATAATTAATTTGCAGCAATCAAAAGAAATGCTCTATCATTTATATGCCTAATAATTTGACTTGTGAGTCTTTGTTTTGTTTTGGGATTTAAAAAGCATGACATGGGGCTTGAAACTAAATTGTATTATGCATGGATCTTTTTAAACCCTTGAGCTCTCATATGCTGCAGTAGCATGCAGTCTGACCCAATGCTACTTTAGCTTAACCTTTCCGAACCCCAGGAAGCTTTTATGAATCCTTCCCTCTGGAACTGCCAGTGTAGACATGGTGGATTGGTAGGATCTGGCTCATAGCTGGCCACATGGTCTTTCAAATATAAGCCAGTGCCTTATAGCATGAAAGCAAACCCATTTGAAGCAGGAAATTGATTAAAATCATTTAACTACACAACAAAAATCATCAATCTACTTCTGATCTGAATGAGAAGGTCCATAAAAACACAGAGGGATGTTGTTGAATTAGTAATGACCTGGATGAGAGAAACTCCTCTGACCCCCCATCCCCTGCCACACACACACACACGCCCTAACCCCCCATACACACTTTATAAAAGCGTGATGAATGTGTCTCAGAGTCTTTAAATGTATAGAAGCAGACTGAAGGCAGGCAGGGAGGAAAACAGGAAGGAGAAATGGGTCATGTTACAGAATCCTGCTCTGCTGTCTTTCACAATATAGATGTACAGAATTAGCCTCGTTCCCATGGGCTGCATGCAAAACCCAGCAAATACTCCCCGGATGGCTGTTTTCAGTCTTTTCACGGCAGGAAGTCCCGCTTCTCCTTGTTAGTGTGTAAAGGATGATAAATCATAAAACATTTGTGTTTTTATTTTATTTTTTATTCGTCTGCCCAAGCTGCAACCATACAGTCATAAAGAGGAGGAGGAGAAGGGAGGAAGGACATCTGGATCGGCACATTTCAACAGAAGCAACAATAAAAACACATTTCAGCCAATTTCATGCTTTTGAATAGCAGTAGCTCCCTGCTCCTCATCCTCCATCCACTTAAAGCCGTCTCCTTCTTTTCCTGTTGCCATGGAGATTGGTTGCCAGGTACAGTCAGCCTGAATGGGTTAATAAGGAGGTGGGGCATCTGCAGCTCTCCAGATGGTAGTAAGTCCCTCTCTAGGGACCCTGCTCTCATACAGAGAAAGCCTCAATTACTCAGTATTCACCCCCTCACCCGTCGATCCCAGAGCTGCATTATGACCTGACAGTCAACAATGAGGGATTATGGGAAGTGAGCCTGGAGAGATGCTGGATCTTCCCCATAATCTCTGTTCAGCATGGAGGGATTGTTTTTCTTTCAGCAACTGATCTGACTGGAGGAGAAACAGGAACAACCAAGAGCACACATCACCAGTTCATTCAGTTTGTTTACATTTATTGTAAAGCATCATGCAGCATAGATTGCAGGTTTCCCTCTGTGTTAGTAAAGTTTACTATGAATAAGACAGTTATCAAAATATATCACATATAATTTAATTCAAACCTTTTACATCTAATCAACAAGCATGAAGCGTTACATTTCCTATGCTTTTAAATTTTTAATCGTCCTAATACATTTTCATGACCACATTTGAAACCTGCTATGGGCAAATTTTGAGTCAGATTTGATCAACTTCAACAAAGCCAAAGGTTGTATTTAAAAATTCTAATTTAGTCATCAAATTATTCAAACAAAAGCCTGTTTTTAACATCAACATATTTGATACAGTGAGGGAAACAAAAACAGTTTCATGAAAAATGACCTCAGAAATAAACACAACATTGACCCCTAGTGGTGATTCTCTGTAACAGCTGCAGTACTATTATCATTAAGTGTTGAAAACCAGATAGGTGAAGTTCTCCTGCTTGGGTTGGACGTTCAGGTTGTAGTTTCCGATACGGTTCCTCTGACAGTAAAACAGGCAGATGAATCCAACGATGAAGAAGAGAAACAAACCGACTCCGAGACAGGAGAGGCCAACTATGTGAAGCATGTTAAGCTTCTCCTCCAGGGACTCTGAAAGAACATTAACACCAAAATTACACCAATATAAGAGCACTGGAAATGAACATCTTTACAAGAAAATATTAATATTGGTAAATAGATGTGGTCAACGCTAACAGAATGTAAACCAGTCACATGTTCTCTAAAAGAGAACGTATCAAAATGCTCACCATCACTGAGTCTGAGTAGAGGCCCAGATGATCCAGTACTTCTTGCAACTATCTTCCCACTTTGAGCTGTTCTCTGTAAGCAGTTCTGCAAGAAAGAAAGATTACTGAGGGTTCCTGGAATATTCCACACCTGATTTTCAAATAAATCTTTAGGAGGCACTCACTGGGACACAGGTGTCAGAGCCAATCTGGACACAGATCTGGACCTGGCAGTGCAGGTAGATCACATTCAGGTTAACAAAGGAGAATATCTGGACAGACAGGCGGGAGCTGGTGGAGTTACCGTTCATTAACACTTCAGTGTAAGAGTTCAGAGGACAGCTGTGGAGACACAGCAGAGAGAGAGAAAGACCATATGGAGTGAATTTGGATCCATTATTTTTGCAGGCAAAGAAAAATGCAATCCAAAAATGAAGCTTTAAAAAACTTCTTAATGAAAGAAAAAGGTCTAGAGAGTAATTTGCTTTTTTTTCAAAGTATTTCTTATTTTTTTATATTTTATTTTGTTTTTATTGAAATTGTACTTATTCATTGATTCATTAACTAGTTAATTTCTCTTTTTCAATCAGAGTTGTACAAATTGCGTTCCTTTCAACATGCGTTTTACAGATGTTATTGCCTTCACTTCTCAGAGCGGATGTCTGAAGCGATTATTGGTCTGCTCGGTCGTTAGCAGAAGCATTTTTATTGTTCAATGAGCGCAACAAGCATTTTGATTGGACTTACAGTGAAGAGAATTTGATCTGTAAGGAAAGTGGAAAGATTGCACTCTGTAAAACTGAATCTAAAAAAGAGATTTCAAAAACAAAATCTAAAACAAAAAGTGTGAAAAACATTTGAAAAAATAATATCTGAAAAAACAGCAAAGTTATTCTCAAAATCCTTTTTGGATTTAGACGTTTTTCACTTTTTTAACTCTGAATTGTATTTATTTAAAATTTCCATTCACAAACTTCTTTTCTTGCAACAATAATGGAAAACATGTCACTCCATAGACTGATGACCTTTGGCTTCATTGGCATAGAAAATGCTGATCTGATATTTTAGAATATTTATAATGGTTGACCTGCAGCATAACTACTTACAAAAAGAGGCTGCCAACCAAAGTACAATCAAGTGTTTTATTACTCATTTACAGGTTTAGTCAAAGGGTAAACTTGCTGAGCAAGCATTGTTAGATTATATAGCAGGCAGCTAATGGCACTTATCGGTCAGCTTCATATGAACTCTAATAAGCTCTGCAGCAGTTTTAATTATCTCTATTTAAAAAACCAGAGTACTGATTGCACAAGAACCCCTTCATGTTTAATGGATAGTTTCCTTATAAAATGGTGTCAACATTTTGTTTATTTTACATTCAAGAACAAAATAAAACCCCTAAAACTTCAGAGGTGTTGGGGCCATTTAACAGAAAAGATGTATGGAGCGTTATGGTATCGCTTCCAACTGCTCTTTTTATGATGCATCTTGAGTAAAACTAATAAATTGAACCGGGCTAAATAAAAAGTGATTGTTAAAAAACATTATTTTTATTTATTTATTTGGGAATAGTTAGGTTTCTACCTAATGGTTGCTTTTGGGTGTTTATTCTTGCCATCAGAATAAACATGGAAAATATAAAGGAGCTCCAGCTGCAGATTCTGGCTGATAAATCCTGTGAAGCTCATCACTAAACACTGTAGCTTTAAGAACTTTCTGGATCATATAAAGACCATATTATCTGGTTATAACAATAACCAACGACCAAAAAATTAGTACAAATTCTAGCCTGTCTGTTAGAAGTCCATATAAAATGAAATTAGACCTTTCTTTTGTTTTGCTTTTTTCTTTTTTTATTGTCATTTTAATGATGAGTTAGATAAAAGTATCAGAAGTAGTTCAAAGTGAAGAGAAGTAAATGTTGTGCACATGTGGATGGAACCATTGAGCAGCAGAAGCAGCAGACCTGTTCCTCAGGAAGGTGTAGCTGGAGGAGTCTGCAGGGTTTTTGGTGGGAGTGGCCCAGCATTCGTTTATGACCACCTTCATCTGATGTGAGCTGCTGTTCAGGCTGACCTCCAGAACCACAGCCTGATCATGGGACAGGCTGTAGTTATTGGGCAGAGGCTCGGTACCGTTCATCAGCTGCACCGCCACCTGGAATGATCCCAGACCCGTGATCACATCCTGTATCATGTCATACCTGCAGATGGATGGGAACAGAAAATGTACAGGTGAGACAAACACCATGATGATGATGATGGACAGGTTCTGTTAGTGTGAGGATGGCCTCTGTAATTTTAAAACACATATCCACATGACAATTTCTGATTTTTTATTACAAAATCAAGCTCATTGTGAGGAGTTTAACACTTTAGAGAAACAGTGATGTTGTTTCTGTGAGATAAATTAGATAAATTAATTTGAATGAATCCATGAACTAAAAGGAGATGCTGAAGAACTGGACACCAGCTCCTATAAACTGATTAACTATTTTATGCTCAACTAACCAATGTGTTCTTTTGTGAGCTATGATAAAAGCTTTGGAGTAAATTTCAAATAACACAAAAACACCTCCAGAGGGCGATGTTGACAACTTTGTTGGTTTGAAGAACATCTACATCAGGGGTCACCAAACTTTTCAAGGCCTGCAGGCTACTTCATGGCTACTACGTCATAGGAAAGGCTACCAATGCTGACCTATATACTGGACGGGTCAGGGTTCACCTAAACTTTATTCATAATAAACTGATTTTTATTGCTTCTTTTAATTACTAATTTTCTTTCATTTCTAAATCATTATGAATACTTAAATGCTCTATAAATAATTTAAAACGAAGAGCAACAGAACCAAATTAAATTTCGATCTGCGTTGTTCTGTTTTCAGAAGATGCTCAGGGCCCCCCATGTGGTCCTGGAGGGCCCCTTGGTGCCCGCGTTTGTGCCCCCTGATCTGCATATTTAGTCCTGACCTCCCAGGGTTCCTAACGTGTTCCATCTTTCTTTGACAGCGACTACAGATTTAATGGACGGCCATTAAAAAGGCAACACCTTTAGATAACAACCATCTTTTTCAGTATCCTGAGCAGCTTTTTAGTGTTATTTGATACTTAATAATATAGCTTAATAACACATTTTAAAAAGTATATGGATACAGTGTACACTTTTATATACTCATAGTAAATGAATTAGAGTATGTGTTCTGACGCAGCTTTCTAAAATGAAAACCTTTCAGCAGGTATTAGGAATACCTTTTATTTAACCCATTGTTCTGATTCAAAAAGTTGTTTAATGCCCGAATCTTTTATCTTAGTTTGAATTTTGCACTATTTACCAAAGAGTAATGATTTTTTCCTGCATTCCCTGAAGATTTTCCTGGATTCAAAACTTCTTGACTGACATAAATTCACATCTGTCTGCATCAGAAGGAACTCCTCTGTATCTGCTGATATCAAATCAAATAAGACAAACTTCTGAATGGGAATAATTAATTACTGTAGAGACAGAATACTAAACACCTAAAGCACTGGTGCAGACACAAAAAACAGGCGCTTAATGTGAAGAAAACAAGCTTTCGTCGGAGGTCTTCACTCCGCCTTAGCAAATATCCAAAGCAGCGATTGTTTAGCATCAGATTCCTCTCTGGCCGGCTCTTATGACCCCCACAGGGTTCTTCAAATAGGTTCAGCAGATATTTTCCATTTTAAGGAAACTGTAACTAAAATCATTCCCTTTCTTGACAAAACATTATAGAACTATGGTTTAGATTTGAGAAGGTATGCAGCAGAGAGAATTGCCCTGCAGAGAACAGTGAGGGGAGCTAAAATCGAATTCCATTCAAAAATACTTCATTAATCCCAAAGGAAAAATGAATATTGCAGTAACTATAGTTTCTTTTTTGTCTGTTTTTTTTTCATCGACTTGTTGGTGTTTATAGCTGAAGGGAGGAAGGACCCTCTGTAGCGGTCTGTCTTGCTCCAAGTCTGTAGAAAGCCTCTGACTAAATAATATTATGAAGAGGAAAAATTAAGAATTCTTTGTTGTGAAATAATCTCCAGAGGTTCTAGAGGAATTCCTTGAACGGAGCCCACATTTTTAATTAACTTGTTGAGCTTTTTAAAGTAATTTGCTCTGATGCTGTTTCCCCAGCAGAAGATGGAGGAAGAGATAACACTCTCCACAACAGACTGATAGAATATCTGTAGCATCTTGCTGCAAATTATAAAGGACCTAAGCTTCCTGAGGAAGTACAATCCACTCAGTCCCTTCTTGTAGACGGCTTCACAGCTGAGTCTTCAGTCTAGTTTAATGTCAGGGTAAACAACAAGGTATTTATACTCCTCCACCACCTCCACTTCTTCTCCCATAATGTGAACATGATTTAACGTGCTGTTTCTTCTGAAATCTACAATCATCTCCCCTGTGTTGTTGACATTTAGGATCAGATGACTGTTTCCACACCATGTCATAAGCAGTTCACTACCTCCCTGTACTCAGCTTCTTGTCCATAAGGAGTGTTCCTAAAAAGGATGCACAATATATCACCATAAATATTTGTATCAGCCAATGTTGCACTGCAAAAAACTGATCTCAAAAAAAGAAATTTTTGAAATAAGTAAATTTTCTCTTATTTATCTTATTTATCTCTTATGTATTTTTGTCCTGTAATAAGATATTAGATATTATTCACTTATTAGATAGAATGCACTTTAAATAGGATAAATGACTTTTCTTATTTTAAACATAAATATCTAATTTTATTTGCAAATTGTCTTACCTGCTCAAATCAAGGGAAAATATATATATTTTTAAGGAGAGTCTGACTTAGTTATATTTTAATGTTTTGCAGTGTCGTCATCTTTAAGCATATTTATATCGTACTGATAGTTAAAACTGGGCCGATATAAAGATAAGATAAATATAAACAAATATTTAATTCCATGTATTGCTGTTTGGGTTTTATGAAGGAGATGGGATTGGTCATGTGGTATTTATTTGGTCATGTGACTTGGTTGTTATGCAGCTCAGGATAGAGAAGTGGTTGATATTCATTTTGTCCAATAGGTGGAGAAATATATGATAAATGATATCGGTAAATATTGGTTATCAGATTTAGCATTAATACTAATACTGGATATCAATATTGACAAAGATTTTCATATCCCTGCATCCTTAATGTCAATCCCTCTGTCCTGCATCTGTTTCATAGCTGCTGCATAAAGGAAACAAAGAACATTATCAGTAATAGTGCAGCAGATGTTACTGTTTCTTTATATGGTTGATTCGTCAATTTGTTTTTTAAATAAATATGTTTGTGCCCTAATCTGTCCTACAAAGTTGTCTTGATTTGTTAAAAATGAATTGCCCTCTAGTATGTCTGAAAGCAGCTTAAACAAATTTGCATGTTTTTTTCTGGAGAATTTGAAATGATCCACCATGAATGTAGGCCAAACATACCCCATGGAGCCAAAGTCTGCCGAAATCAACATGCTCTTCATGTAGGTACACATGATAGGGACTTCAAGCCGGATTCTTGGGACCTCTACCCTCCCAGCTTCAGCAGTGTACGGATCCATGGCGTTAAACAGGATCACAGATGCGGTATAAGTGGTTTCATTCTAGAAATTAAACAAAAGTTGCATTTTTAAGCCCCTGTCACAGCTTGACAAGTTAGCCAGCGTATGTCTGATATCTGAGAAATCTGGCAAAAATGCTGGCATTAGTTGGATAACTTATGGGTACTTTAGGTATAAGTTGTGAGCATGCTAAAGTACGCTGAAACATGCTGGCACACATCGACATACGGCGAGTAGGTCTTGATATATGCCAGCGTATGCCATACATGGGCCATAATCTGATGGTTGACATATATTAAGTGCAAGTTAACCATAGTCATGGCGTCTAGCTTATCCAAAACCTATGAGTAACTTATGCGTAACTTCTCAGGAACTTATCTTCAACGCTTTTTAACATATTTGACGTGTTCCAGTCGACCGCCGAACGTGTTTCTAACTTAAAGGAATAGTACACCCAAAACATGATTAGCCTTCATTTTCTACTCACCCCCATGCTGAACAACACTCTGGAGTACTTTTTGATATCTCAAATGCATCTGGAGGATCTGGGAGGCTTCTTGCTGTCTGCTGACATTCAAATAATGGAGGTCTATGGCGCCTGAGACAGAAAGGTCCATAAAAAGTCCACAAAAAACGTGTCGTCAATATTCCCTCCATACTGCATCCAGAATTCCTTGGTGGCGTCAAATTTACGAAACGAAGTCATTTAGAATGTTTTAGAGATATAAACAGTGTGCAGGGATTTCAGCAGCAAGGCGCGGCAGTTCACGAGACGCTACGGAAATCAGCGGCAGACCAAGCCAGATGAAAGTGCGCATTCAGCTCGGCAAAGAACTCATGCTCTTCCTCAACACTGAAGTCCTCCAGACATTTTTCTTTCGTTGTTTCTTTCTTTGCACAGGTAAACAGCACATTTCTTCTTCTACAGCTTGCATTATCGGCAGAGCAGACGCTGAAATGACTTTTCATCTGGTTTGGTCTGCCGCTTCCGATAAGAAGCGCCACAGGTGCGTACTCTGGCGCGCTTTTAGAAAAGCTTCTATACACTACTGTTTATGCTCTAAAAAACACTCTAAATGACTTCTGCTGAGGACAATTCTGATGCTACCTACTCAGGACACTTGGAATACATTGGACGAGCAGTATGGAGGAGAATATTGACACACGTTTTGTGGACTTTTGATGGACCTTCTTCTGACTCGCACCATAGACCGCATTATTTGAATGTCAAAGCAAGACAGCAAGAAGCCTCCCAGATTCACAGATGCATTTGAGATATCAAAAAGTAACTTCCAGAGCGTTGTTCAGCATGGGGAAGAGTAGAAAACTGAAGGCTAATCATGTTTTGGGTGTACTAAGATAGCTAAAAAGGGGTTCACAGAAGGAAATTGTCAGTTCTCCTCCAGACTTCCTCCCTATTATAGGGTGAGTGAGAAGGTGGGGAGGTGGATCCTCCCTGCGAAGAAATGTTTTTATGCAGGCCGGGTGCCTCCGGGCGCATTGCTGCCCCCATCAGGACACTGGCTTAACATTTCATTGACATTATGCTGCCTTTCGTTATGCAAAAGTTAGGCCGTAATTGGACATATGCTTTTGACCCGTAATGTATACGCCCAAAACTGAAAAAAATACGTAAAAAGTTCAGCGAATGTCAGCGTTTTAGAAGATTCTGGGACGTCGGGCATACGCTGGCTAAATCTTCAAGGTGTGACAGGGGCTATAGGGTTTATCCAGTGTTCAGGTAAATGAGACTTACATGCACAAGCCGGGTATCACACTCATCCCACGCCACAGTCAGCTGGACATGGCTGGCATTGCCTCCGTTGACCCCACATCCTGCCATTCCCAAGTACAAAGCACCCTCCTGGATGTTTGCTCTCAACATAAAAGCCTTAGAAAGAGTCACAGTAATGGAAGCTACTCTGCACTGCACTGAAAGGGCTCCTGACAAAGAGTAATTAGCCAGTGATGTCAGAGCAGAAGAAGGGGTTGTTAGCATCGTAGAAGAGGGGCTTGTGGTAGAGGTAGTTGAAGTGGTCGTTGTTGGAGCAACAGTGGAGATCACTTGGATAGGAGTTATGATGTCTGTTGTAGATCCAGTAACAGCCGTTATGGGAGCGACAGTCATTGGATTGGTAGAAGGGATTGCTTGCATAGACGTAATTCTTGGGGTGTTAGTGAAAGCTGTAGAGGGGATTGCTGGTGGAACATTAACGACAGGTGTTGGGGTGATAACACTTGCTTGGACAGTAACTGCAGAGGCAGTGTAGACTGTCATCGGTGGATCTGCTGTTGATGGGAAATTACTAGCTGCAGCAGTCAGGGTTTCAGTGTTAATGGGAGAAGCATTTGCACTAGTTAACAAGGTAAAGTTGGTAGTTATAGAGGTGGTAGTGGACTGAACAAAGGTTGGAACAGTTGTAAAGTGCATTCTAGTAGAAACTCCTGGTGCTGATGCTGAATTCACTGTATCATTTGCTGCAGAGGTCAGAACGCATCCATGAGAAAACATGAAGATGTTCAAATATTATCAGTCATTAAATTAGTGAATTTTCCCACAATACTCCACCTTGACAGTTGCGTCCAGGTTTATCTGGGTTATTGTCTACCAATCCTTCATTGCATATGCAAGTGTAGGAGGCCCATGTGTTTATGCATGTAGCCCACTGAGAACAATCATTTTCTGCTGAGATGCATTCATCAGAATCTGTTAAAAAAAATACTTTGATCATTAAAACCCTGAGGAAGGAAGGAAGGAAGGAAGGAAGGAAGGAAGGAAGGAAGGAAGGAAGGAAGGAAGGAAGGAAGGAAGGAAGGAAGGAAGGAAGGAAGGAAGGAAGGAAGGAAGGAAGGAAGGAAGGAAGGAAGGAAGAATACATTATTAAGATGGAAATCCATTTTATATGCTTTATATGCTTTTTGTTCCTCTTAAATATTAGCGTGGCGCTTTTTAAAAGATAAAACAGACATACCATGAATGCGTGTGTTATTTACATCCAGAATGAATCTGGAGCTGTTCATCAGGGAAAGCATGATGGCGGAGGACACGTTGCCTGAGGCCTGGTCTGGACTTTGGTTGAAGATTATGGAGAAGTTCACCACCACACTGCCTGGGGAGAAGCTTTGGATCTCAATCCTCACCTGACCTGAATCCACCATAGCTTTGAGCTCTGGAGCCAGAGACTGGTAGATCTGTTGGTGAGTTCAGAAACAGACAAAACGTTTCCATATAAAAGATGATGACTCATGCATTATATTTAAACGCACTTTAAAAGAGAACCTTTAAAAGTGCTAAATCAGGAATAAGAGTATTTCACTGTACAAGACGGACAAATTGTTAATTATAAACAATAACTCAGCTGTAGAAGTGGTTAGCAGCACCAAATTCTTGGGGGTGCACGTCACAGACACCTTCAACTGGAGTGTAAACACCACCTCACTGGTCAAAAGGGCACAAAGTGCATGCACTTCCTGCAGAGGATGAGGAGAGCCCACCTGCCCCCACCCATCCTCACCACCTTCTACAGCAGCACCATAGAGAGCGTTCTGAACATTTCATCCTAGCGCTGCATGTCCCGAGCCCATAACATCATATATTACCCCTCACCTCCCACCATGGACTGATCTCCCTGCTGCCCTCTAGGAAGAGGCTTTGCACCATTTAATGTCAGACCAGCAGATTCTGCAACAGCTTCTTCCCACCACCATCATACAGCTGAATGTTGAAAAAAACTCTAAATCATGTCAGACTCTGCATCAAACTGAATATTTGCACCATATATGTTTAATGCTCTGAACTTCCATATCAATGCGTGCTTTTGCGCCATGTTATTTCTCCCACACTGTTTATATTTAATCACTGCTGCACTTTATGGAATGGAAATGTTCTGAAAAGCTGTACTAAATGAAATGTCATTTTGTATATACTGTATATAAAATGACAATAAAGTTTGTCTAAGTCTAACTGCGGGTAGAGTTAATCACAAGCATCTTAGATATTTTTGTTATTGACATAATGCATTATTAATTATAATTTTCATATAAAATTATTAATAATATTCACAATCAAATCCATATAAATACATAACATTTGATAGACCCGAGCTGGATTCTGATTATTGACAGGTTTCCTATTGGTTCCTCCGGTTTGTGATCAGTTTCCTGTTGGAAAACTCCACCTAACTGATGAAGAGGGTTTATGACAGAACTTCAGCGGAAAACAGAAGACCGGGCAACACAACAGAAAGGGCAGGGAGAAGGTTTGCAGGGATGTGAACCTCCTAACATATTGCAGTCCACCTAAACCAACAGGCTGAGCAAGGAGAGCTTTGGTGAAGAGAGAAACCAAAGCAATTCTGGAGAGGATGAAGAGATCCACATCTCGGGTGACAGGACAGTCTTTGAAAGATGTTTGGAAGATAGCTAGAGATAAATACATGACGGTCCTAAAAGAAAACCACACAGGGACCAGGACAGCACAAGGACTTGATACTGAGCAGAAGTTAAAGGTATAGAGGTTGATCTTTTATTTCTGAGTGGATCATCTAAATAAGTGGTCCTCCCTAATTGTCAATCATTCAGGTGATATGTTTGCGCAATAAGGCCATCCTACATGCTCATCCGTTAGCTATCTTTTTCTGTACATGCACACTTTCAGGCGTATATCTGTGGTTGATTTACGACAGTCATTGAAGCTCACCTTTCTCACTGTGGCTCTTTGAAAATGGCGGAGGGTCATAAGAGAAAGTGTCTACAAAGTGTATGAGAAGAAAAGAAAGGCCTCAGAAGAGGCAGCTCTCCTCTCCGCAAAAGCATTATGGGATTTGCTGTCACAGCGGCACACTGTCGCCATAGGCTGCCGCTACCCGACAGCAGCGACTAATAACAGAGATGGCACAGGCACCATGCGGTGGAGGAGGAGTTACATGACTAACGGGGGGAAAAAAGCAGTGATCATCTGTCCGAACGGTCAGTTAACTGAGTTTGCTATAGAGTCCACTGTATAGTCCCCACTGTATGTGGACACAGTAAGATTGTATGAGCTATGAGACAATGGAGAAATGGGCTTGTGCATGCTCTCACATGCGCCTTTATTTTTAAAGTGGAGTACCTTTCATTGAATCGTTTTCATTGAAACATTTCCATGTGTTAGAATGGTCTAGTCAAAGTCTAAACCTTAATGTAACTGAAGATTTGAAACAGATAAGATGGTGAGGCAGCATCCTCTCAGATTGAAGGTCTGCTTTTGTTAAGCATAAACTTTTACTCAACCGAGGCTGAAAGTCATGATGCCTTTTTAACAGATGTCTTCTTCATCCCTCTGTAGGATCGTGCTCCATACTCATCTGGTCTTAAACTCAATAAAAACAACTCAGAAAAGATGGAGAGGGAAATAAACAACAAACAAAAAAGTTGCTTCTGAAAAGGCCAACTCCCCCAACATGATGCATATTTCACCCCAGTATTCTAGAAACACTAGCAACAGGTAAAAAGCTATTTGAAGTGATTGAATCGAATTAAGGTGCTTCTGGCAGCTGAGATTTACTATCTAGATTAGGAGGGTTTTGGTAAATCTTTAGTTTTTGAAGAGCTTATTCACGCATGTATGAACTCAAATGCCAGGCTTAAGATAATACTCTCCTCATGCAAAAATGATTGATTCTAGTCTTGCAATTAGATCAACGGTGTATTTCTCCTTCTCACACTTTGTTGTTGATATACTGTTTTAAAAAAAAAATAGGAACCCAATAACCTGCAAAGAAAACGTTGGTGATAGGATGTTTAAATTATCGTGACATTCACACTGATGATGTAAATTCCTGACAGGAAATACATATTTAAAGATGACATTTAAGCACACCTACCTCTTGTATAAACGTCACAGTTAGGTCTTTGTAGGCCTGGCTGCTGCTGTTTGTCAGGTCTTCGCTGAACTCGATGTTGGTAAGTCGTGTTGTGGCATCCAGTGTCTGAGCATCTACAACAAAAAGACTTCTTTGTCAGAGGAACTCATTTTTTCATGCTCACCATAGACCTTGAGGTTAAAACCCATCTTAATATCATTGCATAGAGATGTCCAAAAAGGACTGGGACAAACTGGATTGATTTAAAAGTTATGTTTCCATTCTTAGCCAACATCATAGCTTAAAATAATTACTTATTTTTCTAGCTTTCAAAGGCTTCCATTAGATTTCAATAAAAACATTTAATTGTTTGTATTAAAGGAGTCCATTATGCTGTTCTTACCAGTTTTGATCATTATATGGACAGAAGATCCTCTCCTTCCACAAGCACAAGGTGTCACAGTCACATTGTAGAGCACCCCAGGCTGTAGTCCTCTGATCTCTATCCTCATCATGCTGGTTTCCCACATCTCACTGACCTCTGAAGATTTGCTTAAAGTGATCTGGAAAGTCTGGTTGATTTGAGCAGTGGTTGACCAGCGGACAGACATGGATGTTCCAGTTACGTTAGCTGACCATAGGCCTCTGATGCGTGGAGGACCTGGTGTGGGGTTTATTGAAAGAGAGAATGTAGGTGGTAAGCTATCAGTGTACACAGTTAAATCTATGCTTATCTTTTATACATATATATTTGTTTAAATATAAGGGAATCAGATGAGTAGATTGCTTTACTCATTAAATGGAAACAATAAATACACCACTATGATTATTTCAACATATTGGTTGGTCATGTAGTTATTTGTAAAAAATACGTCAATCCATATCAGTACATTAATTGATTAACGATCCAATTAGTTTAATGCAAAATGAAAACATCTCTTCATTTTGCTTTATTTTGAAATTGACAAGGCATTAGATGTGGTGAAGCGATTGGTAGCAATGTAGATGAATGTGTTTAAAGGGCAGACGTTATCGCATCATATCGATCCTGGACATGTGAAAGGAAGTGAAAGGAAATCCTACTACAACAGAAATGTGATATCAGCAAATATTGTATTGTTAGGATAATTATCACTGATGATGTCCGAGTTTATTACACCCTAATATTATCTGCCTGTTGTGTTTCAGAACTAAAGTTTCCCCAGAAGTTTATCTAATTAGGACAGTTCCTCTGTCAGGATTTGCAGATATCATCATTCTGTGGCAAAGTTTTGGGAATGGAATGAGAGCAGCGTCCTTGAGCTAAGAACAAAGGGTAACATTTTGATAAGGCTGGAGCCATGGATGTTTCTTTATATGCAAACCTGTATGTATTGACGTAATGATGTGGCAGACTGGTGATGTATAAAATGCTCCACGATTTATTGGGGCCACTTCCTGAGAAGTTAGACCTGTTGGTAAGCAGCTGCCTTCTGTAACTCTAAGCAATTTCTCTGATCTGAGTAAGATTACAATTTCTATCCAAATCTGTAGTCATGTCTCCTGGTTATTTGATTCATATATATATTGCAGTGTTATTTAAAGAGTTTGAGGCGAGTGATCTCTTTTCAGAAAAAAAAAAAACTGTAGAGAGAAATCTTCAAGATGTAAACACAGAACTTTCCATTAATTGTATCTTCAACCAAACAACCCAATCCAACATTGTATCATGAAAAAGGTGATGATTTACACCCTTAATAATCAGCGTCTTCCTTTTTATGGAAGTCGGGTTTGTTTTTTTTAACAAAGCTGTGTTCCTGCTCGATTAGTAGTTACAACAAGTCCTCTCACATATATTGCATATGTACTGCTTATGATGATGTGATGTTGGTACTTTTCATGTGTACTTGGATAAGTGATATAAAGTTCAGGAGGCAGTCCATACCTTCGCTGCGATTTCACTTTATTTTTGCTTGCCTAATCATCTAATAAAGCTTTAGTGCTCTAAACTCAGTCTATTAGTGCTTCCAAAGACTCAAGTACTAACTCACGGAAGTATTTAGACAATAATTCCCCATTTATACTACCTTTGCTTAGCTTTTCTAGATATCAAATAACATTACCCACTCAATGCATTTGCTGAGAGTTTCAAGTTTGTAGCAGTGGTGCATATTTTGTAGTGTCTGAAAGGTGTGTTGTTCATGCCACAAAACTGTGTCCATAATTTCTGTCGCAGCCTCAATTGGCTGGGAACCAGTTGGGAATCTTACAAATTTAAAGCATTAGCTACTAATTTGGTTGATTTTGTCTCCCCCTAGTGGATAAAAGCTGTATTATTTTTCCTGAAGGAAGACAACTGCGGCGTTGGATGTAGGAGTTTGCCCTGAAATCGAAGGATTGACGTTGCAAGCCCCGACTCTGACTTTCAGTGTCGTTGTGTCCTTGGGCAAGACACTTCACCTATATTGTCTACTGATGGTGGTCAGAGGGGCCGGTGGCGCCAGTGTACGGCAGCCCCGGGCTTCTGTCAGTGACCCCCAGGGCAGCTGTGGCTACAATGTTGTAATGTATCTTGCCACCACCAGTGTGTGTGAGTGTGTGTGTGTGTGTGAATGGGTGAATGAATGTAGTGTAAAGTGCTTTTGGTCAAGTCTCCTGACTTGAAACAAGACGCTATATAAAGGCCACATGCCATTTACCATTTACCCACGAGATTGGTAAAATCCCCTGATCTCCAGGTCACCTGTAGTTGGATCGAACTGCATGTCTGTTTCTAGTGGCTGTGTGAATTATAAATAAGGTAATGAATCTAACTGATGAAACAATTTCATATGATGAAGTTGAAAATAAGAAAAGTTTAACTTTGGTTTTGTAAAGTATTCCCGCTCCCCCGTGATTAGACTCATCAGCGACGGGTGTACTGATAGGTTAAGAGCCTTGAAATACATAAATATAATGTTCTGTTTGATAGTTTCACAGTAAACAATTGTATAGATCCCAGCAAGAACGAGCCTTCACAATTTGCACAAATATACAGACTGTCGGGGATCAACTTCTGTCTTTATAACGAATGGGGAAATGAGGAAGTGACGTATGCCATAAAGCAGTGTGCACATTTGTAGCTGTTTTGTGTGTCCTGGTTATGCAACCCTCCTCAAAGTTGCTTAGTGTCGATGAAAGCGGCACAGACCTCCTCAGGCCATGATAGAGGTGTCATTCAAGTAGTTGCAAGCCCATGTATTATCACAAAAGTTTTAAAAAGTATTTTATGAAGGTTGAAAAGTTACATAGTGTTGGGTTCATACCTGAAACTGAGAAAATTTAGTTTTATTTACCAAGAGTCACACACACACACATCTTCATATTTAAATGAAACAGAAAGACGATACACTTGCATTGTGTAACTTCATAAAGCGTGCTCTGTGATGCCAGACCAGTAAGTTAGTCAGTCTATAAATATCTAACAATAGAACTAGGTTTGAAACTCTTGGCAAATAACTCTAAACTGCATTCTCACGACACAAAGATAGTTTAGAAAAACAATGTTTTCTTTGCTGCAGCCGCTGGTAACCAGATGTACTGGCTAAACCAGTTTGCAATTTTGAGGTCTCTTGTCTTCCCCTCCTCATGTTAACCTCAAAGCTATGTTCTTTTGTTCAATGTGTTTGATGGAGTGGAAAAGCTCTGCTGCATTCCTCAAAAAAACAAATGTCACACTGGAAAAACAATATAGAAATAAGTAAAAATATCTTAAATGAAGTGTATTTATCCTTAATTTAGTAGGTAAATAAGATGATTTTGACAATTGAATTCGTTTTTTTACTCTTAAAATAAGATATTTAGAAAAAAATGTGCTTGTAATAAGACAATGCAATGCTTTTTTCTTATTTTAAATGTATACTGTCTTGTTCCATTGGCAAAGTGTCTCACTTACATCCTCCATTCAAGACAAAATGCACTTAATTTAAGAAAAAAATACTTATTCAGATTTAAATTTTTTGCAGAGCAGCTTTCTCCAGCTTTGGGAAGCGTGAAACATCCTTTTAATGTTTAGATTAATTTTGTCATTCACCCTAAGGCTAAAGACTGACAGCCTATTGGGAGTTAGTTTCCTAGTTTATCAACTTTACTCACTTTTCAGTGGGTAAAGGTGCTTCCTTTGTCAGTGCTATGTAAGATATGAAGCTGAAAAGTGTCAGAAAAAATTTCTGTGGAACAAATCAAGCCAATTAATTCAATGCAATGTAGCCTCAGGTTAATACGTACATAATATATTCCTTTTATATTACATTATAAGATGCATGTGCTATTTCTAAGATTTTTTAATTGTTATTTATAAGAATGAGCTCTCCAAAGCCTCTCAACCAAGGTTTTGTAACACAATGAAATGTTAAAATAATTAAAAACAATTTAGTAAAAATGAAAAAAAAAACTTCAGCTTCAATATTTCGTCAGTATTCAGTATTTAAAGCTTAAACTGTTCTCTTATGAAGTCATTCTTTTGTTGATTCTGATGCACATTTGATCTCTAATTTCTACAATGAAAATTCAACAAACAAACTCAACTTAAAATAATAAAAAGTTAAAACAGATTATCATTGGGTTTCACCATGGGTATACTTTTCTTTAAGCATTGTTATATATGTATTAGAAACTCTGCTCACCCTGAAAGGGGATTTGCAGGAACAACAAATTATATTTTCATAAGTTTGGTAACAGTTTGGATAGCCATTGTATAAATTATTCCTGAAGCAGGTGCAGGTAGTTGTAGGAAGATGATGTAATTTTTAGCAGAGTGTAAGATGGATTAAAATAGAGACTAGAACTTGAATGAGCTGAAGGTTTTAATAAAAAAACAGACTGTCTGTGGAGCACAGACAGAGGGTCAGCTGTGTTATGGAAGAATCCTGCAAGGAACAATGAAAAACTAGGAGGTTAATAGCAAAAATTAGGGGTTTATTTATAAAACATGGCGTAGTGTTCATGCTTACAGTTTTCCTACACCCTAAAATAAAAAACGCAGACTTATAAAATCACCTGCAACAACCTTTCTGGATTACCTCTGCCTTTGTTTACAAGATTTAATTTCATGTTATAACCTCTAAAAGCCCATCTTACAAATGACTTCATGAATGTTAACATGTATCTTAAGAATCCAGCTGATTAATTATGTTTTATGGCTTATAATGGCAACCACCTAGAAAGGAACAATTAAACCTATTATGCAGATTATGCGAACCACATACCTGTACCCTAATTTGAATGTTAAGAGCATTTGTCAGAAACCCCTCTTGAAACACTAAACTGTGGTTAATCCTTTAACCGCCTTGTCAACCCCAACCAGTTTTCTGCTGTTCAAATGGTCAACCGTTTGGTTTACCAGGCAGTTAAAGGGTTGGCTCTAACAGAATTGACAAAGACTCCTGGATATGTGTCAAAATGTCTTTAAAAAACTGAGCAAAAATCCTATTCCAATCTAAGCTTGTTGTGGATAGAAAGTCTAATGGAAGTGCAAAAGGTGACAAGAAAGGATGGACAAACAAAAGAGATCCTTGTTGGCTTAAACAGATGATCAGTCAGAGAAAATTCAAGAATCTCAAGATTCAGAAAGAGTCAGCTTCAAAAACCCACTACATTCAGACACATCCAGAAGATGGGCTTCAACTATTGGGTTCCCTGGGTCAACCAACTTCTGTAAATGAGTTAACTTAATACAGGTGAGGAACAGAACCCAAGCTGCATGGGATCAAGTGTTAAGTGTCCACAGTCAATCATGATTTAGGCTGCAATGTCTAGTTGGTAAACTCTGCTTTTGTAATTCCAAGATCTTTCCAGCAGTCTACCAGAATATTTTAATGGATTTCATGATTCCTTCTTCTGAGGAACGGTATGTAGATATGGCACCTGCCCATATCGACAGAAACACCAAAACCTGGTTTGATGCTCATACCATCACACTGCTTTGCTGGCCAGCCAACTCACAAGGCCTAAATCCCATTTTTAACCTTTGGGGTATTCTAAGGAGAGAATGGTGAGTGGCGAAAATAAAGAGGAAATGACAGCAAGCATCAAGGAATTTAGGCCTTCCATAACTCCCAGGGCAAGGCTGATTGCCTTGTTTGCCTCAATGGCATGTCACTATGAGGCATTGATTAAGGCAAAGGGGTTTCCCAACCAAGAATTGAAGATCGACATATCATTTTGAAAGTAAAATATTTTGAGTGATTTAATGTGATCCATTTTTTTTGCTTCTTTCTGCAAAAACTGAGATCCATCCCTCCATCCATCCATTTCCTAGCACACTTATCCCAAGTGGGGTTGCCTGGGGTGCTGGTGCCTATCTCCAGCAGTCAATAGGCGAGAGGCGGGGTACACCCTGGACAGGTCGCCAGTCCATCGCAGGGCCAAAAACTTAGATGTAAATGGTAATTTCTTGAAAGTATTCTAATGTTTTGAATCCTTGTTTTCTTGGGTATTTTGATCTGGAAATCCCTGTTATTGAGATAATTTACATTTTGGGCCCAAAACCTATTATCTCCGAAAATAGGACTTTTTGAACAGAATACAATTCTATTAGATGGAATTTCCTTGAAAAGGGTCTGAAGATCCAAAGTATTTCTCTAAGGTGTTTAAATCGGCATATTAACCAGTCATCACCATGGGCCAGGAAATCTAGCTAATCCCTAAAAATACATTTACTCACTATTCCCTCATTTGCAAAGTCCTCCAGCAGTGCCAGTGCATCCATCACGCATCATTATGCACAAGTGTCACAGACATATTCAATTTTTACAGCAATCACTGCGATTGGCTCACACTTTGTTACAATTTATGCATAACATGTAGTACACAGACATTACCGTGATGATTATGAGGAAGATGATGTGATGATGGGAAAATGTTTAAATAAAGATAAGTTTGCTTATAGGGCTATTATTTAGGTCCTTATGTATAGTTATGACTGACCAGTGCAAGCATTAAAAAAATGGCCCTTTTGAACACTTCACCATCAGTGAAGTGTTCAACCATCCATCCATCCATCCATCCATCCATCCATCCATCCATCCATCCATCCATCCATCCATCCATCCATCCATCCATCCATCCATCCATCCATCCATCCATCCATCCATCCATCCATCCATCCATCTTCTTCCGCTTAATCCAAGGTCAGGATCCCAACTCTGATCCGTTCCTCACCTGCTCTATCACACTACCACACACATAGGATCTTGAGGAAGATCATCACCAGGGTTGGGTCCTCCTGTGCTGGTGGCCTATGCCACAGTTTAAATCTACTCCCTGGCCAATATTATTTATATATGTGGGGCATCAGGGTGGGCATGTTAGGGGCAGTTGAGGTGGGTTGGCCTTATTGGCTTTGCTTCCAATGATCACAGCCACATGCCATTGTTGGAATGTATTTAGACACTAAAGGCTGATACTGAAAAACCAGGTTGTCTGCCTGTTTGTCGCAGTAAATGCAAATGTGCTCGCTGCAAGTGCCCAGTGGGACCTCAGCAGTATGCACTCTAGGTTCACGCACCTCAAGAATTGGGCCCCTTTGGGGTTATCTTTGTGGGGTTGGGCTCAAGGTGCTCTCATCTACCCTTCTCTGGTGGATGCGGAAATCCCTATGTCTGCCCTCCTTGTGCCCCAGTGATCTGGAGCTTCTTTGGATATCTGGGGCTTGCATGGCCTCTTTTTCTATCCTGGGCCCTGTAGGGCAACACTGGGGCTGCCCACACCTGCTATTGAGCATATTTTCCTTCTGAAGAAGCTTTGTAAATCCTTTTTAATTGTGCATACCCATGCATAAATACCATGGGTGTTTGGTCCCAGTTTTTTAAGGATACACACTAATCTTAAATATTAAGCTGCAGCTACAGATACATAACACCATGAATTATAATGACACATGGATATCAAAGGGATACCAGCTGCTCTGGAAGCTTTTCTTATGTGTTCCTTGGTTGCCTGTTGACTTCTTCTTGCTCTTGTTATGTTATCCGTTTTCTGTCCGTCTTTTCATGCACTCTTCCCTGTCTCTATCTCTTTCTCCTTAGTTATTATCCCCTCTTTCTTTCTCACCTTCCTTTCTGTCTCCATGTCTGTTGTATTTGATTTTACACCCTAAATCATTTTAGATGTAGTTTCATACAGAATTACCATGCAACACCTTATGGCTACAGTCATGACGGTCTGCTTCTGAAAGCAAATCTCATCTAGTTCTGGGACATCTCTTCCCAGAGCTGTATTAGCAAAACAGAAACAGTCAATGTAGCAGGATTTTTTTAAACACAAACACCCAAACAGCCAAAACCCATGAGATTTGTACCAGACAAGGTCTTGGCAAATTGGAAAGCTTCCTGTAGGTGTGATTGCTAAAAATGAGAACCATAGATATTACATATAGATATGTTCCTTGCACCTTATCTAACTCTAGATTTTAATGTAAAAAAAAAAAAACAGAAACAGGACAGACTTGCTGAAAGTTATATTATCTTGTCTTGACCAAAGCGCTTTTCTATTTGGACCAACAAATACAATTTTTTTCTGAATTAGCTTGGGATGAAAGTTCGGTATTTCTTACGACATGTGGGTGCTGGTGGAGGTGAGGCTGCAGCTGAACTCATGCTGTTAACCGGTGCTGAACTTGTCCCCAGTGAAGCATGTGATGAATTATAAGTGACAGAACTTGTGTTAGTCAGAGCTGCAGTCACACTGGCCTCTGAAGAGCTGAAGCTTCCCATGGTGCCATTCCCTGAAGGATGCAGTGTGCTGGAAAAGGTTGCGTTCACAGGTGGGGGCTCAGTGGAGGTCTGCACCACGGTGTCCCCTAGAGGCAAAAAAACAAAACAAAACAAAGGCATGTTGAATGAAATGTTCTGAGCAAAACTTTATGTGGGAATTAATGGGATTTTTTGTTTGTGCTTCTCTCGTTTAAAAGCTGAATTGCCACAAACAAAAAATAGCAAAACTCTCATGTTTAATAAAGTATGGGATTTGGGCCTTTCCCATCTGAGGGAAGTAGTTTATAACCTGCTGTTAAATTATGCATATTTTTTATATTTTTTGTCACAGAATGTACTTTCATGTGACCTTATTAGTTTTGCAATTTGAAAAATACCATTTGTCTTTGTTATTTCTTTCACTGGTGCTTTCCCCTCCCTCTGTCCGTCCCTCATTTATTTGCATAATATCTGTCTGCAGTGGTGCAAAAGTACTTGTATCCCTTGATCTTTATACATTTTATTAAGACACTACCACAAATGTAATTTTAAGTCATATTTAAATTGTAATTAAGATGAAACCAACAAAAGGTAGCACATACGTTTGAAATTAAAGTAAAATAATATTCTGATGCTATAAACTTTCATTTTTGCTAATTACGGTAAACTAAGTAGGGAGTCAATACTTTATTGCTTTCTCTGCTGTTACAGCTGCAGGTCTTTTAAGGTGTCTGTCTACCAGCCTTGCACGATTTCGGGAACATTTTATCCAATTTAACTTTGAAACAATCAGTCAGACTAGATGGAGACTATAAAGATAGATTTTTTATTCTTAACTCAGATTTTTTTTATTAAATTCAGATCTGGACTTTGACTTGGCCATTCTAACACGGGAACATGCATCTCTGTATGTATGTTTGAGATTGTTGTCTTGATGGAAAGTAAAACTTTCCTCTAGTCATAAAAGTAAAAATAAGCATTTCTTCTGCATGGTGCTGCCATCACTGCAGGGAGAGAGGGTTCAGTTTGATGTAAACTTTAGATTTATGGTTAATATTGTATTTTTCATTAGAACCAAACTGTAAGATTTTGATCTCATCTGTCTGTTTGTTTCTTCAACGCTTATGCACCAGTTTCTCTTCACTGCATTGTATAAAATTCAGTTAAATACACTATAGTTTGAGAATCTGACAGGAAAAAAGTTGAAGTTCAAGGGTTACGTTTTTTGTTTATTTTCCCTAATTGCACTCTATGAGATATGTAAATTGGTAAGTTTTAATGTATTTAAAACGAGGGGACCTGAGGGTGTGTTCCAACTACAGAAGAATCACACTCTTAAGCCTCCCTGGTAACGTCTATTCTGGGGTTCTGGAAAGGAGGGTCCGTCGGATAGTCGAATCTCTGATTCAGGAGGAGCAGTGTGGTTTTCATCCTGACCGTGCAACACTGGATCAGCTCTATACCCTCTGCAGGATCCTGGAGGGTGAGTTTCTCAAGAAGTCTATGTGTGTTTTGTGGATCTTGAGACGGCATTCGACCGTGTCCTGCGGGGGGTGCTCCGGGAGTACCAGGCCCTTTAATAAAGGCTGTTAGGTCTCTGTACGGCCGGTGTCAGAGCCTGGTCCACATTGCCAGCAGTAAGGCAGTTTCTGGTTAGAATTGGACTCTAACTCTCACTAACTCTACTCATAACTTTTTTGGACAGAATTTCTAGGCACAGCCAAGGTGTTGATGGGATCTGTTTTGGTGGCCTTTGGATTGCGTCTCTGTTATTCGTGGATGACATAGTTCTGTTGGCTTCATCAGGGCGTGATCTACAGCTCTCAGTGGAGCAGTTCGAAGCCGAGTGTGAAACAGCTGGGATGAGGATCAAAGTCCCCAAATCTGAGACTATGGTGTTGGGCCAGAAAAGGGTAGAGTGCCTTGTTCGGGTTGGGGAGGATGTACTGCCCCTAATAGAGGAATTTAAGTATCTTGTTCGCGAATGAGGCATCTGGTGGGAAGAAGGCCCTGTACCAGTCCGTTGTAGTGAAAAAAGAGTCAAAGCTCTCGATTTACCGGACGATCAATGTTCCATCATTTATAGCCATGAGCTTTGGGTCATGATCGAAAGAATGAGATTCCGGCTACAAGCGGCTGAAATGAGTTTTCTCCGTAGCGTGTCTAGGCTCTTGCTTAGAGATAGGGTGAGGAGCTCGGTCATCCAGGAAGGTGAAGAAGGTGAGAGCAGAACAAACACCAAAGGCTGCAGACATACGCTGAACCTATTTAGAAACTTATGAAAGCACTGAAAGAATTTGTTAAGGGTGCGCCTAATGCCAAGAAACAATTAATTAACATTTGGTAATGATCAAGATCATGTGCGAGTTTCAGCCATAGGTGTAAGTCAAAATATGAGGCAAAATGTGCTGATTGTCTTTGCACTTTGGCCTAAATCCCATGCATGTTGCATGAGAAATATTATCCTGGCAACAAATTCTCCCTCCTGAACTGTGGACCTCAACAGCTTGGCTGCATCTCTAATTAATGCTCTCCTGGTCCAGTCTGTCTATTAACCAGGATGCCCATGCCTTCATAGGTTTTTAGATGTTGCACACACCTTCCACCCTCCCATGATTGGCTGAATCGACCCCCATGTGATTTTCAAAGCTTCAAAAGTGTCCCCAACATTCTGCCCAACTTGTCTGTTGTGTTCCTTAGTCTTCACCAAGCTGTTTGTTCTCTAACGAACCTCACACCCTTCACAGAACAGCTGCATACAGACTCAGATTACATTAGCATACAGGTGGACTCTGTTTACTAATTAGGAAACCTCTCACAGAGCAATATGACAGAATACAAATGCACGCTGCACCTGTCAGAGGCATTTTTGCAAGTAAAATTTCCCTTTTTAGTTATTATCATGGCCAACATTTTATTGGTCTATCACATTAAATCTCATCAGACTATATCAGGTCAAAGGTCAAAATACTAAAATAATTGTAAAGGGGAATTAATGGATTTTTAAAGCACCTTTAGAGACAGATTAAAAAAAAATTCCCTCTGATATTCTTAAGCTTAAATCTCTTTACTTATATTTTATTTATCATAAAAAATAGTTTTATATATAAGTAGCAATCACCCGCTATGATGAGTTTTTCTAATTCTTAGTATTTTCTCTATCGGTGTAGTATATGATTTATCTCTCCTTATCCACCTCATTGCTATAAAAAGCGTTGCTAACAGGCTATCCCGCAGGTTTCAGATGTTCTCCTGTTTCAACATGTTCCTTTATAAGGAATCTGTTATCTCCACTGCATTAGTCATCAGACTCTAACAAGGTCTGTCACCAGCAGAAAATTTTTTTGACAAATGTTTATGTCGCCTCAAGTCTTTCTTTATTTTTCAGCTCTGATCTTTTAATTCTATTATCTAGAATCTGTTTCATCTACATTGAAATATCTATATTCTATACCTTTTTGCCCTCCTGTCACCTGGACTATAGCCCCACTCTGGGCTCTGACACATTTATCTACATCAGGTACTTTCAAAAACCAAGAGAAAGTGAAACGTTTTGAGTAATAACCATTAGTGTCAAACAGAAACTTTGGAATTAATCTTTTTCTGTGTACCAATGAAATATCTCCAGTACTGTTTGGGACTTTCCTGTGTCTGATGCTGGAAAGCCCCCCTTATACAATAACAACAACTCAGAGCAGAAGTCATCTTAAGGCCCTTTACAGAAAAAAATATAAGCTCAAGTTAAAGAAACATCAGTTTTATATTTGTCCAACCAGAGTAGATTATTAGAGAGGATATTCGTCCATAGAGTTGCAATTATTAGATACAGTCTAGGATGCCTTGTGTCCTGTAGAAAGTATTCAATCCACCAAATCGTTAGAACTTACAAAAGTTAAATAAAAGTCTGATTTCCATTTATATTCTGCCTCCCTGAGACTAAATCCACAGTTTATAAAGTTGCAGAAGCAGCTCCTGCCACTGTTACAACTGCAAGCATTTAAGTACCGTTTATCTCTACTAGCTCTGCACATCAAGACACTGAACCTCCACCAATTAGAATTTTTAAAATCAGGGAAAAGCTGATGTAGTTCTTCCTGAAAGGACTGCTGTGCAATCATAGATATTTAGTTCATTTAGATAAATATTTAATAAATATTTAGTTCTGCTAGATGGGAGATTCTCTGTAGTGTGTCTGGGCTCTCCCTTAGAGATAGGGAGAGGAGCTCAGTCATCCGGGGGGGACTCAGAGTAGAGCCTCTGCTCCTCCACATTGAGAGGACCCTGTTGAGGTGGCTCAGGCATCTGATTAGGATGCCTCCTGGACGTCTCCCTGGTGAGCTGTTCTGGGCACGTCGCACGGGGAAGAGACCCAGAGGGAGACCCAGGACAGGATGGATGGATGGATGGATGGATGGATGGATGATGGATGGACGGACCGGACGGACGGGCCGGGGCGGACGTGAGGGCGGACGGACGGGCGGGGCCAATGGACGGATGGATGGGAATGGTGTGACATAACATATATTTGGTTTCCGTGGAAAGGATTGCTTTGACAATATACACACCAGCTCCTATGGAAGTGACTTATGAGCCCTAAGGAGCCAAAAAGTGTAATTTTTATCATACAGTAGGTACAAATATTCCTTTAAAGTCTATAAAGCTGGTAAAAATAAAAAAATTTATTTGAATAAACCAATTATCACATAGCAACATGTTTGTAAATGGAATACAATAGAATAGAATAGATCAGGGGTCTTCAATGTTTTCCAGGCTAAGGACCCCAAACTGATGGTGAGATGAAGCGGGACCCCCTAATTTTATATATTTTATAAAATTGTATTATATCAAACTGGTCCTATAGTCACTCTATTACAGATGGAGTAATGTATCGAAAGTAATTTCTCCCTGGCATTATTAAAGTATTTCTGATTCTGATTCCTTGTTGATGGTACAGGTTGTTCTGGAATGAAACGGTGCCCAGCTTGAAAGAGCTCCTGTGTGTGCTGAATGTGTGCATTGATGATTGAAAGACATCTTCTGCCTCCATTTATCTGTTTACTACAGTCTGGTGAATTCATGTTAATGTGTGATTTAAAGACATTTCAATTAGTGGAGAAAATTGCAGGAAAAATATATTTAAAAAAGGTTTGTCAACCGAAACTTTCACGACCCCCATGCAGTACGTTTTGTGGCCCACCAGGGGAACGAAAGTACCCTGTTGAAGTCCTCTAGAATAGAAATTCACATATATTTCAAATTATGAATTCCAAAGTTTCATTTTGTTCAGATGCCTCATTAAAACTTTTTATGCCAATTTAGACCGATATTAAAGTAAGTTTGACACCCTGACATTACCTCTATGGCGTCTATAGGATCTGTAGGAGCTTTTTTTGGCCACCTTCCATTTATGCTCAGAATTTGCGACACTTTAGTTCCAGAAGCTGTTTTTCTAAATAACGCTCAGGTCTTCAATTTAGATAAAAGATGAAGTTGTTACTGTTCTCATTCTACTTAACAGTTATGAGTGACTTTGTGTTTGTTTATCAGATAAACTCCTAACAAATAAATGAAAATTTTTGGTTGTAATTAAGGAAAATGTGCAAAACAAGTTCAACATCTTTACAAAACAAATCCATCAGCATCAAAGGAACAGATCCTGGAAATATGGTGCAGTAATCTTTCATGTTTTGCAGTCATACCTGTACAGTTACCAGCAGGGTCATCATCCATATATTCCTGCTGGCAGACACAGTGGTAAGAGCCCAGTGTGTTAATGCATTCTGCCTGAAGAGAGCACTGATGGAGAACAGGCTGCTCACACTCATCCACATCTGCTGTGAGAAGGGCAGACATGTTCAAAGTTTATTTAGGAAGCATAAAATGTAAAGTTATCAACTGGCATAGCAAATCAAAGAATACTCTTATCAGAATGAACCACAATGTTTGGCATTATGTGTCACCCTAACATCTAGTCATGCTCATGTATCTAAATATAAGACCATTGAACTCAGGCGGTGATTTAAACTGGCACTGTAGAATAGAAAGTTGATTATCTCCAACAGGATCTCTGTGAAAGCAGCCTTTCAGTGCACGCACCATGGTGACCCATTTGCTGTCTTTTGTGAAAATGCAACCAATAGGATTTATGATTAATATGAGCGTGTGCCTGTGTGAGCCTGTGTGCGCGTGGGCGTGTGTGTTTGTGTGCGCAGTCGCTCTGGTGTTATTTTCCGCTATTGCAGGAAACATCCCACAGAAGACTGTCTCTCAAACAGAAGTGGTGGGAGAAGGAAACCGTGGTGCGGCTGAGTCATTTTTTCCTGAACACCGTGTTCTCGGCTACATGAATCATTCTCAAAACTCTGCAAGAATGTCATTTCTCTAAAGGGAAAGAAAAAAAGCCTCAAGTAGCTCAACTAGAGAAGGAGTGAGAGAGAGAGAGAGATCAGTGGTGGCGTACAGATAGACGTGTCACTTCACCTTGCACTGTTACTGATGACACCTCCGGTATGTGTTTAAGAAGAAGCTGCAGCTTTGATGTTACGTTGTACAGTGAAAGAGACGAGTTGCTCAGGAGGAGCAGAGATGTGGCAACTCTGAAGGGATGGACGGGCAAAGCACTGAGATAAAAGATAGAAACCTCAGACTCCAGCGCCCCAGTTATCTTTTAAGAGAAATAAAAACATATATTCTATAATTAGCTTGATTATGACACCATTAGCTGATAATATAACTGACATTATAGCAAGCTTTACAGATGATCCTGGTATTTAAAGTCAGAGTTAATGATTGGCTAATGTTCTAAACATCACAGCCATGCAATGACGGTGGGTTATGTCACAGTGTGATTCACTGAATTGTATTCTTTTTTATGTAAAGGAAATGTATCACTGTCAGAAAAACTAACAATCTTGCAAATCCCTCCTAAATACATCATCCTCACTCTGAGGCACGGTGGTGGCAGTATTATCTTTTGGGGAGTTAATTGGTGTTAAATGGAGATAAATAAAGGGAAATCTGTTAGAGGATGCAAAAACTTCAGACTGAGGAAGAGATTCAGCCTCCAGCAGAGAAACAACCCTGAACATTCAGCCAGAGCTATGGTGGAAGCTTAATTCGTTAGAAAGGGCGATTAAACAGACATAAATCATAATCTTCCAGTCAAGCTTTAAGTTACCTGCAGCTTTAAGGGGATTTTAGGAAGCACTGACAGAGCTTTATTTTCCCCCCACCTAATGGTTATTTTCTGTGACACTAACATAAAATCCCGACGTAATCTATTAGAGGTATTGTGGATGATTTTTCTGAATTTTTTTTTAAAAGACCAGTCCTCTTGCCTTTATACAAAAATATGATGGACTTTATAGCAAAATAGTTAACTGACCGTTTGGACAGATGATCACTACTTTTAGCTCCATGGGTCACGTAATTCCTCCTCCACTGCGCGGTGCCTGCACCATCTCTGTTATTAGTCGCTGCTGTAGGGTAGTGACAGCCTATGGCCACAGCGGGCCGCTGTGACAGAAAATCCCATAATGCTTTGTGGGGAGAGCTCTCCTGGCAAAGCATTCTGGGATATATCTGCCTATTCTGAGGCCTTTCTTTTCTTCTCATACACTTCGTAGATACTTACGACCCTCTGCCATTTTCAATGAAACCATAGCTCACCACAGATATATGCCTGAAAGTGTGCATGGGCACAAAAAAATAGCTAACAGGACGAGCACGTAGGATGGCCTTACGTAAACATCCACCTTGAAATAAAAGATCTTCCTCTATACGTTTAAAGCTTGTGTTTGCAACTTGAGAGATTGTGGACTGCAGTTTTTGGACTTCTGCAGGACACACTATAAATCCTCTGAGTCTCAAATGCAAAGCAAAAGCAGGAACTGAAACCAGGAGTTGCGTTACCATTGCTTGCAATAATCTTGTGAGATTGAGAAGCCCATTTTGCTTGGACAGTTGCTGGTGATCCATCTTAACAGTCAGTGTTGTATTCCAGAGGCTTCCTTTAAACCGCAGATCTTGTTCTGGTCCAAAAAAGATTCAGTTTAAATGATCAGTTCATGCAAATTAAAAAGCAAAAAAGACCAACAAACTCTAAGAGTAGTTTAACGTTGTAAACTTAGTGGCTTCTTTGATTTGGATGTTTTATATATGTGAAACATACAGATATAAAACTCAAAATCTGGAACCACACCAACAAAAAAATGAAATGTATCAAACACAATGACTGCCTGGTGTGGAATTTGTAAGGATGCAATAATCAAAACACTTCAATTCTTTCACAATGATCCTGCTGAAGCACCATGTATAATGTATACATTTCATTTTGTACACAGAGTGTAGAGTCAAAGCTCATCAAACCTGAATAAACTGAAGGCAGACTAAAGATATGTGAGCTAAATGTTAAGCAGAATAATATAAGAGACCATAAAGGTCATAAAGAAGGCGGTAACTAAAGGTTATCTCTGCATAAAAAGTTATTTTAATTGCATGTAATCAGAGTGTAATTTAGAAAGCTTAAGAAGTAAATGAGGTCATATCTACGTTTACTGTGGTTATGCATTGTTTTAGTTTCTTAAAGGTTTTCATAAATACAAAGAAAGAAAACTCAACATTCTCAGTTTCAGAGTTTTCTCTTGAATAAAAAACTTCGGTTTAATTGCTTATAATTTATCTTGATAATTTTTAGCTTTTTATTTCCTCTGAAGTGATGTGAGCAGTAGAAACTATAGATGATTGTGATTTTTATTTTAATAACTATGCAACTGTTTGCATTTTGTATCATTTTTCCCTCTTCTTTTCTTTCTTATTTCTTTCCTGTGTTCCTTCTTTGTGCGCTTCGACCTTTCTTTACTCTCTTCTTTCTTTCATTATGTCCTTAATTCTTTCTTTTGGTACCTTTTTAATGTCCGTCCTTCTACCCCTACAATCTTCCTTTCTTTCTATGGGTCCTTCCTTGTTTGTTCTCTGCTTCTTGTGTGCTTTACAGTTGCCCTTAAGTGCCTTGCAAAAGTATTCACCCCCTTAGATTTTCACTTATTTATTTATATTCCAAACTGTAATTTCAAAAATTTTTATTTTTTGTGATAAATTAAAAAACAAAATGTATATAAAAGAAGAATAAAACATTGTAACCTGGGATGCTGATGTTCATGGTATAATATGAACTGTCAATTTAAAAACACCTTTTCTCAAATGGTGCAGAGGCTGCAACACCACTTAACAAGAAGCACTGCACCGCAGGACAACAAACGACGCAGAGACAACACTGTTGAGGAAGACTAGTCACTCTGGGGTCATGAAAAGTTTTTTGATCTTTGATGCTCTCCTTTTTCACCTCACTAAAGTCAAAGTGGAAAGCATGACACCACAACAACCCTGCAAAGACAGAGCAGCAAAGCTGTGGGTTTATGATGCAGAGGGAATCTCTACATGTTCACAGCTGTCTGGTGCAGCATTATGTGGGCAGAAACACAGGGAATCAATTAATTAAACTGTGTTCTATGGAAGAGCGACCAGACTTTGGTCCATCACTTTTCAGTGACTAAAAAATGCACGTCTTAAAGGGCATCAGAAGGCAGCTGGAGTAGGTTGAGATTTCACACATGCATTATCAGGAACACAGTTTCCTGGTTTGACCTTTGTCTGAGCGGAACTTCTTCGTCATGCAGGAACCTATTGCTAGCTTCATCTGTCGTGGATAAAATTAAATAAAGAAGAGACTTCTGAATGAGTGTTGAGATAACAGACTTGTTTCTAAGAGCTGCAGACGCCATAGAGCTCCACTAAGGCATGGATCCAGAGCCGGAGAAACATTGTGTTCTGACAGACCATACTGTTAAAAGTATTTGATTAACCAGGTCGTACAATTATGGCAGCTCATATGTTTTTTGTTTTTTTTTATCTTTTATAAAACAAATTCAAAATACAATTCCAAAACAGCAAAAGTGCAATTGAACATATGCTATGAATAACAGGTTTTTATAAGACAAAATCAAAACCAATATAAACTTAAACAGACAGTCAAATTAAAAGAATCAAAAGGAAAAAGCAGTAAAAGAAAATAAAACAAGCAAAAACAGTGGTTTAGCTAAATGATACTGAAAACTTTAAGGCTTTGTTATTTTCCAGTAACTTAATCAATGTATCAAAACTTTTAATATCATTTTGGAAGGCTTGGAGATTTTGGAGAAACTTTAATGAATCGGTACTTTCGAATAAAGAATTTTCTAAAAAATGAAAATAATATTACATAAAAATTCCACATTTTGGGGTAATGCCAAATTTAACTCCTTTATATTCAAAATTAAGAATGGCATAGTAGCTGATACTAATAGAAAGGAAATACCATTATTTAAACTCACATATTAGCTCACATCAATGGTTCACTCGTCACTGAAGTGGTTTAACACCCAAAGTGAGGGTGGATGGGAACCAATTGTGCCATTTAAATTATCCGCTAAATCTGTAATGACTCTGATCAGGCAAGACAGACTGTGGGATAAAAACGGGCTGCAGATTTATGGTAGGAGAGAAACAGGTTAGTGACCACGATAATCTGATGGAGGATGATTATGAGCCTGTGAGTCACTACCCTGTTTCACAGTTCAGTCCGTGCTCAGGGAACGAGGTAGGAACCAGCCGGTCGGCTGACAAGATGCAGTGCTTGCCACACAGAGATATCCAGGAGCCGAATCCTTGATGGACACAGAGATGACGGGAGATCAGATCCCAACAGATGATGAAGGAAGTCAGGATAATCCGGAGGGCGAAGTCAAGAGGGAGATACTGGTTCAGTTCACAGAAGAATCCAACAGAATCCGAAGACAGGTCAGGCCAACAGATCAGACAGGGCCAGGCAGGCTCAGAGGTCCAAATACATCTTTAGTTTTAGTTCTATAATATTGGTTCTTTAATATTAGTTCTTAGTATTAGTTCTTTAGTATTAGTTCTTTAGTATTAGTTCTTTAGTATTAGTTCTTTAGTATTAGTATTAGCTCTTTAATATTAGTTCTTTAGTATTCGTTCTTTAGTATTAGTATTAGTTCTTTAATATTAGTTCTTTAGTATTAGTATTAGTTCTTCAGTATTAGTTGTTTAGTATAAGTATTAGTTGTCTTCCAAGCATCTAAATGTGCGTCTGCAGCATGACCTCTGTTTAAAAAGGACTTCTGACACTTTCTCACTACTCCTCCACCTAGACAACATGTGTTTGTTACTAACAGTTGTTCTCTGGAAAGGTTTCCTCACCAGCTTCAGTTTTCCACACAAGTTTAATTAAAATCATGTATACTTATCTTTCTACTTCACAAATAAAAACCCACTTTTTGTTGGTTTTTAACAATAGATTCATTAACATTATCATACTTTTATTGCTTTTAGTTTTAATGGGATAAAAGGTGGAAAAGTTTTCAGAGGGCGGATACTTTTACATGGCTGTGTATCTTTCAAAAATATCCTCAACATTTACTTGAAATAAAGTTTAGGTGCAAAAACAGGAGAAAATGAAACAAAAACTTATGTTACTAAAAAAAAACCATTGAGATATTCTGGAGAGGGATTAGATCAAAGCTAAGCCCTGTAGTCAGGCCTCAGGATGTCGCCGAATTTCATCAAGCTGCCAGAGGAAGTTCACTTTTCTCCTTACTGCTTTGACTCCACCCGCCTGGGATAAGCTGGTGGTGTGTTGTTGGCACCAAACCAATCTCTTATCCTGCTTAATATATTAGTGGCAGATCTCAGCTTTATGCTGAAGTTTTTGTTATATTTAAAGCGTAGCAAAGAAAAGCAATGCTGTTACTTTGAGTTTGAAGAGAAGCCGTCATTGTGACATAAAGACTAAAACCGTCTGTTGAATTCATGACTGAGAACATCCAGTGGCAGAAGAGTCAGGAGCTCTGCAGATTCATGTCCTGGAAAGGATTGGATCTTATTATCTTAAGACGCTGTGACCAATTTTTCCTCCCTCTTCTGTCTGATTCAAATGTATCGATAAGTACTGGAAAGCAGCTATAAAGACTCCGATTATCCATTACAGCTGACTGATATGTTTCTCTTTGTTTAAAAATCAGGAAAATCTCCTACATTCAAAGTTTTTTAAAGTGGGGCTGCAGCGGATCCAATAGTCCCAACTTTAACCTTTTCCAGTTGCTATCCAGGCCATGAGGCATTAAAACATGAAAAATCCAGTAAAGGAACTAAAGGAGGACATACGTGATGACATGTGGTACACCATTTGTAAATAAATCACTACTAGTTCTAGGAATTGGAAAATTTACTGTTAAGGTTCTTTTATTTCTCGGAAGATAAACCTGGCGGGGCCTACACAGTCCTGCAGTAGGTAGCGCTGCTGCCTTGCTGCAAGAGGGTTTTGGGTTCGATTTCTGGCCCGAGAGTCTTTTGCATGTTCCCCTTGTGCATGCTTGGGTTCTCTCCGGGTACTCTGGATTCCTCCCACAGTCCAAAACATGACTGTTAAGTTCTTCTCTAAATTTCCTTAGATGTGAGTATGTGTGTATGGTTGTGTTTCTTTGTGTTGTCCATGTGTTGCCACATAAAAGACTGTCGCCTGTCCTGGGTGTACCCCTACTCTCGCCCATAGACTACCGTAGATAGGCTGTGGCCCCACAGCGACCCTGACAGAACTAAGTGGGGGAAAATGGGTGGATGGAAATGGATAAAAAAGGCATTGTTGTCCTTAAACCAAGCCTTCTGTGTGGGTCATGCATATAGCGGCGTCTTCTGGTAGCGCTGTAATTTGTCTCAATTTTGGGAGGATGTTACCAAAAAAGCTGATAAGATATACGGGGTTTATAGCACCCCAAGAACAATACTGATATACTTTAGCTTGTAAAGGGAGCAGAGATTCTGTCAGGGTCTTGGTCTGTTTGTTCCTGTTTTCCTTGGTTATCCATTTGCTGTCCTCTGCTGCCCTCTTGTGTCCTCCCTTGCTCTGTTTCTCTGTCCTGCCAGCACCTGTTGCCAATTTCCTCGTCAGCTCTCTCTTTGTCTCTGTCCCCTTAAAAAGCCCTCCCTCTCTCAGTTCCTGTTTGCTGGATCCTCGTCAAACATCTCGTCTTACTTCCCGTCTGTCATCTGCCTGCCTTGTCTCGTCTCTCCCTGACTTCTGGTTTTGGTTAATCCCTGATGTCTCCTGGTTCTGGTACGTCTGTAATTTTCTGTTGGACTCTGATTCCTGCCCCTGGATCTGTTAACCTGAATAAACAGACTTTATTTCACCTCTGCCCACCGGTCTCTGCGTTTGGGTCCTCCAAACAAACCCCGCTTTATGACAGATTCAGAAGAAGGATCTTTATTTGTTTAAAATTATGTTGGCAGCAGCAAACCAAAGGCCACCATGTTCCAAACAATAACCCCCTACTGTCAAAAACTGGACGGACCATGTAGAAGAAATTCCCAGCATGGAAAGACTCACTTTTATATTAAGGTTCCAACAAGCAAAATATGAAGATCTTTGAAAAAAAACAGACAATATATATTAATGATCGCTGACCACTAAATCTCAAAGTGGTGAAAGGTGAATACTTTTGAAAGGAACACTGCTTATAGCCTGTTCAGTGGAGAAGACATCTCTGTTACTAATAGTGAGGCCTACTGCAAAAAATGGTAATAAACTAGTGAGAACTGTAAATCTGAAGATGAGGATTATTTAAAAGTAAATATTGGAGAATCTGCATGACTGATGTTAGATACACTGCAAAAACATTCAAAAAAGGAGTAAAAAATTCTTAAAACAAGAGTTTTTATCCTTAATTTGAGTAAGAAAGATGATGCACTTGAAAAAATAGACTGCAGTTGTTTCTTTTTAATTTAAATCTAATTTCATTGGTAAAGTGTCTCACTTACCTCCTCAATTAAAATAATGCACTTATTCTTAGAAAAATGACTTACATTTTTTGCAGTGTAATGCTATCGTTACAGAAAGTATAATTAGATTTACAACTAACACAGGCTCATTAAAGTGTTTTGTTATGGACCCAGCCACTTTGCTTCACTTGCACTGTAAAACTTGAATGAAAAAAGCTTAAAAACCTTGATTAAATTTGCTGTCCTTTCTTAAAACGACGTCTCTTTAATAAACAGAGAACTTCAGCTCTACAGTTTAATAACAGTACAAACAGGAAGTGCACTAACTTGTAGGATCGGTGCAGAGAAACTGTCCAAATCTCTGGCAGCATTTCTGCCAGCCTGGACAGTCTAAATCAAACTCACAGTCCACAAAACTGGGAGACAATCCATCTGCAGTTGGACAGGATCCTGGCTTGGCGGTTAACTCATCACTCCTGTTTACAGCTTCATTTAAAGGAAATAACATGTTACAGGCCACGTATTAGCAGGGAGTTATTTGTAGCACTGCAGTTTCTGCTCGCCCATCTGGTGTCTTGCACACACTGAAAGGGCAGCGTGATTGCAGAATACAGAGCAGGACACTACATCATCAGATTTATTAAAGGAAAAGACCAGATCACAGTTTAAAAACTCTAAAGCTCCAACCTAAAGCTGGATAAGCGATGCTGAGCGGACTTACATAGGGAACAGTAACGACCAACTTGATGATAGCCATCACAGCACCTCGTCACCTGCTCATTTACTGTCTTGTACTCAATCTGATGCATCATCTTGTAAAGGGTGACGGTACACGTCGTCCACGGTAACCATCCTCCACAAGGCTTTGTCACTCTATAAGGGACCGAATGTATCACCAAGAAACTCACAACTCTGGTCTCATTCTGGACACAGAGATGGTAGCCGGAGGAAGACAGGCTATTCCCTGGAATACAATATAAACTGTTAATACAAAACTATTTCCTTTAATAGGATATTTAAATTGACTATAAATATTCCTTAAAATGTAAATCCTGTGTTGTCTTTTGGGCCTACCTTCACCCACAGCATCCTGTATCGAGCAGAGAAGCGGCAGGGCCTGCGACGCCCAGATTAAGAGGATCCATCTCATTTTTCCCAGCTCAGAATCCCGAACATGTATTCAGCCGCCACATAGCCAATGCATGTTTGACTTTAAGATGCTAGCTCACTGCTCAGGGTGAATCCTCTGTGGCCTTGTCTTTCTCCACCCCTCGCTGCTGCATCAAGTCCCCAACGGACCGCAACGCAATCACAGCAAGGTGTTAATAAGATTATCAAAGTTATGGAAAACTATTTGAATGCAATTGGTGCTTCTTTTTGAGAATACAACATCATCCTGATAACTATTCAACCTCTCAAATCCATAAAGACTATAAACTAATCAGTTTCACAAAGCAAGACTTGGTTGGGCTTTCTTTAATTTGTAAATAAATCAAGGAAGTTGTTGTTTCTCTAACTGCTGGATGATGCCAGTAAACATGTTTATGGTACCAGAGAGAGATAGAAACACTCGATAGGAGGAGTCAAAGTCCCTGATGAGCGCGTTTCTACACAGGTAACCATGGAGGTGCATGCTATGCTGCAGGCAGGAACAGCCAACCCGCCATTAATTTCTAGAGTGAAGGAGAGAAAACTTCACTGCCATTTTCAGACCCATGTGACTGCATGTGGGGCAAAAAAGATGATAAAGACTCAATAATCATCATATTGTAACAACTGTTTACATGCATCTTGCACTACTCTCCTTGACTGAATATTGATTTGCACTGCCAACTGTTTATATTTGCACTGCCGATTGTTTATATATGCACTGCCGACTGTTTATTCACAGCACCAATTGTACATATGCAATTACCTTCCACTGCACTTTAATTTAGATAGCTTCTGTCCAAACTTTATTTATTTTATTTTATAGTAAAACCCATCTGTATATATGCTATTGTACATAACTGTAAAAACCCTTTTTATAGTAATATCCACCTGTATATTATATTAGGTAATTATCCAGCTGTAAATTTAGTTCATAACACTAGTTATCTATATATTATATTCATCTATTAGTAAGATTCTGTTTATAATGGTATTCATCTCTATACTTATTCAATTAGAAACCCATGTCCTGTATTTATGGAACCATTATTTATCCTGCACTTGCTGCTATTGCACTTCTGGTTAGACCTAAACTGCATCTCGTTCCCTTCTACCTGTACCTGTGTAATGACAATAAAGTTGTATCTAATCTAATCTAATCTGATATTTATAGTTTAAATGGAACATCACTTGAGGTAAGTAAGTAAGTAATGCTTATTTATAAAGCACCTTTCACAGCATAGAGGTCACAAAGTGCTTCACAAAATTAAAATACATTTACAGCCACAAAAGACATGGCCATAGAACAACCCTTAATCTACTGGGATTAAAATGCTTTCTTAAACAAACTTCAGTTCACTCTTAAAAACATCAACAGTATTAAGTTCGCACAAGGAAAGAGGGAGATCGTTCCAGAGCGCCGGCATCACCGCCTGAAAGGAGTGACCTCTCCTGGTCCTGTAACGAGTACGAGGGACCATGAGCAGGTTCTGATCCTGAGACCTCCCTCCGAGATATAAGGACACAACAAGTCTGTAATCTAGGAGGGAGCCTGACTATGAAAGGCCCTGAAGGTCAGCACCAGGATTTAAACTGGAACTGAAAAGAGACTGGGAGCTGACGAAGAGTTTTTAGAATCAGCGTAATATGAGCCCTTCTGTTTGAGGTCTGAGCTCTCTCTCTTCACCTGAAGGCTTCTTTATCTAATGCTTGTAATGATGCATTAAAAATGACCCTAATTAAAACTTAGACCACTTGAGTCATTAAACAATAATTACCGGGCAAATGCTGAGTCGCTGCACCGGATGTAAGGCTTTAATACAGAGTCAACCAATGCATGCATTCATATCACACAGTAAGAATCACCAGCACAGTAAATTGAAGGTGAATTTTTGCTGATACATCCTGAGTAACGATACAGTCCTCATCATCAGTGCTGCACCTGAGCTTAGCCTGCCTATAATGCACTGTAGCATAATCAGCTTTCCAGGAAAAGGCCTGCAGGCCTGGCAAGTTCCCGCTGGATATAAGCACTTACACAACCTGGGTGCTGTACCATAATGACCCAGCTTCGTTTTATTTGCAGACCTAATTAGTTTCTTTGGGGTTAGAAGACGTGTCATTGCATGAACATTACCTTCTCACTCCCAAAAGTTTCCACTTTCCTGTTTAAATCTCACATGTTTCTGATGTAGATAATTGAAACCAATCAATGTTTTTAATTTATTGACAAGAAAATAACTAAGTATTATTTTTAAGCAGCCATTTTTTACAATTCTGCCTTTAAAAGATGTTATTTGTTTGTTTTTTTGGTTAACTGCGCAGGATGCTCTGCACACTAACTTTTTAGGAAGCTTTAAACCGATACATCATGGTCACATTTTTTACATACCAAAAAACCTGACAAGCATGTCGCCGTTCAGAGCCATAGATAAGCTTTGTTATGACATTACATTATAGCTGGAACTAATTTCATATAGTGAAGAAAATTGGTTGGTATGGAAGCTCATTTCAGCCACTTCAAAAGACAGAAGGTACATGGTACGGTCATGATTATGTGATTTTAAGTCATTATTATCAGATACTAAGTAATAATTTCCCCTTCCAGGTCATAATTATGAGATTTAAAGTCTTTGTTATAACATACTTTGTTTCTCATAATTTTCAGAATCAGAAGAGCAATTAGAGCAAAATAAGGTATATTATAATAAAACAGAATAAAATAAATAAAAATAGTAAAATTACAACCTTGCCATATAAACAGTGTAAAATAGGATATAAGAATAAAAAAGGATCACATTATAAACAAGGCTTAGACTAACTTTATTGTCATCTTCTGTACTCTAAATTTTGTAAAAAAGGTGCAAAAAAAAAACGCATTGTGTGATGTGGTGTGATGTAGACTGTTTTTTCAGATTTACAGTTTTTTCAACATTCAATTTTTATCTTTTTACTTTTTCAGCTTTTAACCTTGTGAGCCGTCTGATGGCGGTGGGAAAAAAAAGAAATAACTGAATAAAAACAATCGACAGTATTTACAATTTACAATGCTGATCAGTACCAAATGACACTTAATTGCACGTGACCGTGTTATTGCGCATAGTGAAGTAATTGAATAAATAAATAATAAATGAAAGTCAGAGAGATGTATTATACAGATTGATGGCCACAGGCGGGAATTACTTCCTGTGGCGGTCTGTGGTGCAGCGTGATGAAATGAGTCTCTGACTTAAGGTGCTTCTGTGGGCGACCAGCTCATCATGAAGAGGATGTGCAGAATTGTCCAGCCTGAATTTTATCCTGGCCAACATTCTACTCTCTGACACTGCTGTGGAGGACTACACATAGCTGGGGGGCACAGTCTTTGAGCACCCGGGGGCTCACAGGATCCAGGCCTGCAGACTTGCCTGATTAAAGTCTGCTCAGCTGCCTCCTTATATGATCAGGGGTGATGGTCAGTGTGGATGTGGCAGGACGGGGAGTCATTCAGTCTGGGGAGCCGGGGAGGAAGTGCGGAAGGGGGCTATCAAAGGGAGATGAGGGGCTGGGGGTGAGCTGGGTTCACAGAGTCAAAACAAAATAATCTCATTGGCCACGCCCACACTGCCTTCTGGTCCTCTGCTTCTGGATGGTCTGAAACCAACGATGGTTCTCATTCCACTCCAGCTACCTCCTTTATGTCCTCAGCTTCTCTAATCTTCACTTTCAGCTCCCTCTGGATCGTTAGCACCTCCTCATTGCTGCCAGCTCTGAAAGCCGTCTTCTTACTATTAAGAAGGATCTTTTAGTCCTTTGTCACCCACGACTTATTTGGGTAACAAAGGACAGTATCGATGCAGAAGTTAATCAGGGACACACTCTCTGAGCCCATTGATGTCCTCGCCATGTGGCTCACATGACTTTGAATGTCATAATTGTGCCCCAAACAGCCTCAGCAGCTCACAGGTTTCTTCTCGTTTAAAGAGGGGTTTTCCTCTCCACTCTCGCTGCATGCATGCACAGTCTGGGAGATTGCTGCAGTGAACTCCTCATCAAATACTTGATGCAATCAGCTGGTTTTCCTTAGATAAAAACGTTTTACTCATTGATCTAATTGACTTTGTAAGTCATATATAAGCCATAAACTTATATATATTACATATATTTACTGTGAATTGGTGCAATAGGCTATAAATTTAATGATTATGACTTTAAAATTCAAAATTCTTTATTATATTTAGTCAGATATTGACTGCCATATATTGGACTTTCTTGTCAAATAACCTTTTTTTAGGATAGAAAATAAAATAAAATCTTAAATAATATTGCAAACCCGACAAACTAGTGAAGCTAACTAGCAGGAATTTAATTAGGCAGCACTTTCAGTTTCATTTAACCCTTACTAGATTATTGAATTTTGTCAAAAAATAAAGTTATCAAAACAACCAGCTGGAATGTTGTGAAGTATCTCTTTAAATTAGCCCCCCGTGAGGTCCTCCGCTCAGCCCGCCTCTTTTCACTTAATCAGCCAATCTGCGCGCGGCGCACGTGACGAGCAGTCTTTGCATGACCTCATCCCTGGTGTGGGATGACGTCAAATTCAAGATGGATGGAATCACGACCAGCAGACCGAAAGCCACACAACACTGAATAAAGTCCTGGCTGCGTGGAGTCGAGAGCGTTTTCACGACGGGGCGGGTAAGTGTGGACAGGCTAGAATGTTTCTCGCGTGGATTCCCCACGCTGAGCTGGTGTAGAGAGCTGAGGCTTTTTTCCTTTTTCCGCGCTGACGTAACTCTAAAAGGGGATTGAGCTGCTGTGAAAGCCGAGCGGCTCCAGCCTGTGGCGGGCTGTCAGGACGGGCAGGTGGGGGTTCTGCTCCGGTTGGGCGGTTGATGCTGGAAAACGGTCCGTGGAACCGAACAGAGCGGACCGGAGCGGCTCCGGTTGCTGGGATTAAAAGCCGCGTCCGGAGAAACACGCTCAACTTTTCCGCTCCCCCCTCCCTCTCTCTCTCCTCTGTGGAAGGAGCTGCTGAGAGCCGAGCCGCCGCCGTGTCACGCCGTGTGTCCCCACGGTCACGCTGGCAGAGAGCGAGTGCGTTTCTGACCGGAACCAGACGTTTCTGTCGAAGTTCTGACAAAAGAAACTAAAATAATCCACGCGCTCTGATACAGACAGCCTCATTCAGCCTCTTTTCTACTTGGATAAAAAGATAAAACTGCCACGGAGGCATTTTAATTTCTTATTTTACTTCCAACGTTTCCTCCAAGTTTAAAGCCAGAATCTATGAAGCCTGCTTTAGTTTTTAATGAATGAATGGAGCTTTTTCCCCCCCATTAATAAATATAGAAAGAGTCAAAGCGCAAAACGGAACAACAGCTTCCGTTTGAGATTTTCAAAATAAAGGTCAGATAATAGAACAGGAATCAGTGGGATATTTTATTAGGTTAAGATTTCGAGGTTTATTCGTGATAAGTGATTTTACTCATATTAAATTAAATTAAGTAAATAGTTTTGATGCAGCCAATATGAAATAAACAAAAATAAACTAACAAATCTTTTTTAAAACTGGCCATGCAGAGGCGTGAGTTGTATTTCTTTATAGTGGCGGTCGCGACAACAACCATACACTGAGGGGGGGACCTGTCCCCAAAGTCGCACCGTCCGAACAGGAAAATTTCAAACCGTTAAAAACATCCAAGTATGCCTTCTGTAAATCAATTCTAAGTATTTACCAGCCTTTAAGCACAAAATACCAGGACAAATATATCCCCAAAAAAGCCTCTCAGCTAAGGTAAAGTGGGATAAAAACCTTCAGGCTGTTTTCAGGTGAAACATCTTCCTCTGCACCCTCACCACTTTTATCAGTAATCTTTCTGCATAAAAGTGATATTTACAACCATCTACCACATACATTATTGGGACATTTAATATGTTTTTATCAAAACAATTCATTTTATCCATGATTTCACCCCAGCAACCTGCACGATTTGCAGAGATGCATCATTTTCTCTTTACTCCATGCAAAACAATAAAATCTATTTCTGTTTGAATTCTGCATTTATCATCTCTAATGTTAGTATATTGATGTGCACAATTAACCACAGTGTCTTTGTTATCAAGTAATTGTTAATATATGACAAATTAAAATGTTTTCTAATGTTCCTATTTTACTGTATGATCACTGCTGTCACCTTCTGTGTTAGAGGGAAATCATTGGTAGGGGTGGCCACAGGGGTGGATAATGATTGGTTAAGGGTGGCCATGGCCCCTGGCTGGCCCCATCTAGCTCCTCCTCCTCGCCAAATATGGAAAGAAACAAGTGGTAGGAAACAGAACGGATAAAAGTTTAAAAGAGACTTAAATGTATGGAAGATTTAATTTTATTAGTCCACAAATGATTTAGTGTTTATAATAAAACCTTGTGGTGTCTTTAATCTATTAAAATGATGCATGGATTCCCCTGATTGTGTTCAGGTGGATCCATTCATCCAAACCAATAATGTTCTCTGCCTTTTATTCCATTGACAGGGAGTTTAGTGTAACAGTTTTATTGTTTGTTTTCTGGATGAGCAAACCCCAACACCGACTGACTTAGACAAAGACAACTTTTATTGTCATTTTTTACACACAAAGTGTATTCTAAATGAAATTCTACAGCTCTCATGACATTTCCATTTTTCTTAACAGTGCAGCAGGGATCAAATGTAAACAGTGTAGGAGGAAAACACGGTGCAAAAAATGCATTGATATGGAGGTTCAGAGCATAAAAATATATATATTTTACTTATAAAATATATAAATATATTGTATTTATGGTGACTGAACCAATGCAGGATCCTGAACTTGGATTTAAAAGTTGTTTATTCATTCAAATGAGACAATTTATATTTAAAGTAAAAAAAAAATAAAATAAGCAAATCCATCTTATTTCAGGTTCATAACTCATTATTGTCTTATTTTATGGATAAATATACTCTTTCTATTAGCAGATCATTTCATTTACTCGCTTAACTGAAAATGCAAAATTTGTACCTATTTTGTGAATCAGTTTTTGCAGTGTTGGACTCAACATGATCCAAGTCCTGCTTTAACTGCATTATGATTAATAATCTATCTATGTTTATTGGCTTTTTTATGATGGAGTATTAAGGTTTTTATCTAAGTGAGGGAAATGTGTTTCAGCAGCTAACTGGCATTGTGCAACTGGAATGCTGCAAAAAGTGAACTAAAAGTAAATTTATTAAAAAACAGTTTTTGCACTTCATTTATGAAGGTAGTAAACTGATGCCATAAAACAAAATAAGATTTTTTTAGCATTAAAAAATAAAATCTTTATTTTATCTCAGAATTGAACTAGATAGTAACGGATTATCTTTGCACGGGTGACAAAAATACTCATTTTATATTGCAGATAATTTTATTCAAAGGGATATGTCCCTATGGTCCCTATGCATACCCGTACTTATACTGCAGATCATTTTATTTTTCTTGCTTGGAATTACAGGAAATATTTAATTATATGACAGTTATAGATAATAAATGGGATGAGAAAAAAACCTATATATATTAAACAAAATTAAAAAAATAAAAATGTAGAAATCCCTAAATTCATTTAAAAAATAAATTGATAAAGGAGTTTGTTGGTCTACAATTTTTAGGGTCAGGTTCTGCGATATAACTTCTTAAATATAGTTTCTGATGTTGCAGTTTGTTTGTTTTTTTTTTTTTTGTTTTTTTTACAACATGTCTTTTCTCCCATACTATTTACATTTGATCACTGCTGCACCTTAAGGAATGGAAATGTTATGAAAGCTGTACAAAATTGAATCTCCTTTTTGTATACACTCTGTGTATACAAGTCTACAAGTTCAGCTTTAGAGAGCCTCTCCTATCTGCTCTGCAGGGTTGCCACACTTTTACTGGGCTTTATTGCTTTACTTCTGCTAAAGCTCCAGACTTTGATTCTCAGCACAGGTTGTTGTGAAACACTTTGATTTGAAAGGATTTTTTATACTTCCTGCTTCAGCCGGTGTCTGACAGTAGCTTAGTGTTTTCCTCTCCTCAAATGATGTAATGCTCCATAATTACAAGCGCTTGTATCTGGCTTTGACTTGTTTAACTATTTATAAAAGTAAAAAGGCTCAGCTCGCTGCAGATGAGCTAAAACAACAACTGTAACTATTTTTGTTTTTTTAATACATACCTGCCTCCCTTTGAAGCACGTCATTGTTGATAGCACTGGATTGTCTGTATTCTTTGTCTTAGGTGGAAAAAAATGTTGTGAATCATTATTTTAATCGATACATTTGCCACAGAGGAGTAATTACCCACATCAATTTAAAGTTGATACTAAATGAGTGAGATTAGAAATATTTAAGTTTTGGATGCTCTTGTTTCCATCTGCAGCTTCCATTTGGTAGATTTCAGAAAATGTTTGCTTGATGTTTTATATCTCATAAAGTACTCATATTTCCTAATCATAATCAGAAGACATATTAAAATATTGTTTTCATTTTAACACAATTAAAATAAAAAAAAACACTGAGCTCATAAAAGGTCAAAGAAACAGAATTGAACTTAAGTAAAATGTGAACAAGCATTAACTGCACAAGCAAAGGAGCACAAATGATACACAAACATTTATATACACTGGCTGATGGGACCATTGTAACACAACAGGGTTAACCAAACAATAAGACAACAATCTACCAGCAATAAAACAGTACAGTGAAGTTTGTTCAACTGAACTACAGCAAAAAAGGACATCAAAACAAATCAGACAAAATTATACAAATATATTAAACATAAAAACAAACTAAAGGTTTCCCCCTCTCTAGCAGGAGCTAGTGGTGTAGTCCAATTAGTGCTTGTTTTCACGTACTCTGAGCACTGGCTGCCATTTTTGCGAGAGAAAATCTGGGAAATTATTACTGGAAAAAAGACTTAATAAAGATCAAACCCTAATAATAATTAAGTAGATAGAAATAAAGAAATAAACTGAATGTTTACGCTTAGACCAAACGTATTCAAACCAATCAATAAACTTCTGCAAATTAAAATGTATGATTGTGGCTGGCTGGATGGATAAAAGGAATGTAGTACTTTTGAAACATTCCCACCTTAGGTGTGGTCATGGTTTGCTCCATCACAGGTAAACTCTGTAGTAAATGGATTATAAGGCTATGAAAGCTGTTAAAGATTGATGCTTTTTCTGAAAACCATGTGAGGAAGAATAACCTGCTGGTGGATATTTACAATAACCTGTTAAGATAATATCTGTAACTTTACACTGAGTTGAATAAAAATACAGAATGGTATATTTGCTTATTTTATTCTCTCTTCCAGTAGGTAATTATAGTTTTTTATGCATTTTTATTGACAGTCGACCATAAAGCATATGGATTTAAAGACTGCTGTCTTTTCTCTTTCAGCCATGGAGAGCCTCGTGCATTACAGCAACCCCTCCCATGCCCTCTCGGTGTTGGGGGTCCTGAACGAGCAGCGGCTGCGGGGCCAGATGTGTGACGTGGTCCTGGTTGTGGCCGACCAGAGGTACCGGGCCCATAAGAGCGTTCTTGCTGCCAGCAGCGAGTATTTCCAGTCTCTTTTCACACGGATGGACGGAGACTCGCTAAGAGTTGTCAACCTGGACTTCTGTGAACCTGATGCCTTTGAGATAGTTTTGAATTACATTTACTCCTCGTCGCTCTTTGTGGACAAAGGAAGCCTGGCGGCCATTCAGGAGCTCGGCTACAGCCTTGGAATCCCTTTTCTGACTAACATTGTGTCAACAAGGCCACATGCATCCTACTGCGTGTCCAGGAAAAGGCTCTCATACTCAGAGGGGGAGGAGAATGATGTCCAGACAAGGAGCGTTATCGTGTGCCGGGTCCAGAACAACGCATCTCATCCCTCCCACTCGAATTATCAGGGAAAAACATCCGACAGATCTCCGTCTCCGTACTCTCCTCGAGGGGGGGCTCAACTTTCATCAGATCATAACTCACATGAGGCAGTCAAAAACTCTGAGTCCAGCAGGAAATCATCAGAGCAAAACAAATCCCCTGAAAGGAAGCCCAGCTATCCTTACTCCACCATTCTAAAAGGAAACCCATCTCGTGTCTCCTCAGTCAGACCTCAGCTAACCTCATCAGTGTCTTTTAGCGATGTCGACATGCCGCATGTCAGGCTGCAGTCTGGTTCCGACCAGGACATAAAAGAAGAGAACGATGAGCTCGAACACCGCTATCCTAACAACGTCCCCTTCCAGGGTCAGCCCAGACCCCTGAGCCGGGTAACTGACCGGAGCGGCCCCCTGATTAAAAGCCTTCTCCGGAGATCGCTGTCCATGGATAGCCCCGTTCCAGTTTTCTCCCCAACCCTGGAGCTCAAAGATCTCCAAAACCGAGAACAATCGGTCGTCAAAATTGCCTCAGGAGCTGAAACCTTCGCCCACAATGGCAACTCGGCTAGAGAGTCCCCTTTGGTCCCAAGGTCCAGGTTTCACAGCAGGTATGAAACTCAGGTAGAAGGAGATGTCAGCGTAAAGGCTGAGCCCAGCAGTCCCCTTGCTGATCCCATGGACATTGTTAGGATCACAGTCGGAGACTCTCTGCCGGTCAACCTGAAAGACTTGCAAACTAATTACAGCCAGGGCTCCAGGACGGATTTTAGCCAAGGGAAAAGGAAAGACCGGCCGGAGAATAGAAGGTACCCTTTGAAAAAAAGCAAAGTATTCAAAGAACACGTTGCTTCAAAGGAAATGGATGTTTCAGAGACTGAGCCTCAGTATGAAAACAGTGACCGTGGTGAAAACATCGGGGAACCGTCGCAGCTCAAGATTTTCAAATGCTGGAGCTGCCTAAAGGTTTTCCGCTCCAGCGCTGGACGGCATCGCCACATCAACATGTATCACAACCCGGAGAAGCCGTACGCTTGTGACATCTGCCACAAGCGGTTTCACACCAACTTTAAAGTGTGGACTCACTGCCAGACCCAGCACGGGGTTGTCCAGAATCCGGCGTCATCCTCCAGCTCGTCTATGCTGGATGAAAAGTTCCAGAAGAAGCTGATAGATATTGTGCGAGAGAGAGAAATAAAGAAAGCTTTGCTCTGGAAGCTGAAGAGGAATAAGCAGGGTTTGCAGTCTCCTTCTCTTGCCAAAAAGAGATCAAGGTCCAGCTTTGTGTGTCCCTACTGTGGCAAAGCGTTTGGGTTCCAGTCCCAGTACCGGCAGCATTTAAGGACACACCCTGCTGAGAAGGCCGACCAGGAGACGGGGATTGAGAGTGTTGTATATCCCGAACAGGATGAGATCCTTCAAGAGAACAGTACAGGCAGTGGGGTTTACTCTTGCAGGCTTTGTAACATGAAGCTGTCCTCCCTGGCAGAGCAGGGCGACCACGAAAGGGGCTGTCGACACTCCACCGTGTGCCCTTACTGCGGCCTCCGCTTCTCCAGCCCCGTCGTCAAAAAGGACCACGAGGCCCATTGTAGGTACAAGAAACTGACATGTCTGGAATGCATGCGCACCTTCAAATCTTCCTTCAGCATTTGGCGCCACCAGGTGGAAGTCCACAACCAGAACATGATGACTGGTAAGAACCAGATCCACCTGAACCAACCGGACGAAACCGGAAGCAACGAGGACGTACTCAAAGAGGAGCCTTACAGCGATGAGCCTTCCGCCCCCGGGAGCTTTCCAGAGAACAGCTACAAAGACTCGTTGGGTCCACCCCTGTATGACTCGGAAGAATCCTCGCCTGAGGATCTGAGCATGGGCCACCAAGGCAAACTGGTGGTGAAGGAAGAACCGCTAGAGGAAGCGGTGAGTGATAGGGACACCTTGGAGGCCGGCAATACCGGACCAGAGGAAGCCGGGGTGTGGCCTTGCGAGAAATGCGGCAATCTGTTCAGCTCTCGCAAAGACCTGGAGCGGCACCAGGAGCTGCTGTGCCACATCAAGCCCTTCATCTGCCACGTCTGCAACAAAGCTTTCAGAACCAACTTCCGCCTTTGGAGCCACTTCCAGTCTCACATGTCTACTGCCAACGAAGCCGGCGCCAGAGAGATCAACCCGCACGCTCCTCCGCAGTCTCCTTCGCCGCCCCTGACTCCCCAGAACTCTGAGCACCACTCTCCACAATCCTCTGTGCTCAGGTCTCCACAAGCACCACCAGCAGCGACCATTCCTGAGGAGTCGAGCAGTCCGGAGCCCTGCGACACTTCAGTGCACAAGACCAACAAGCCCGGAGCAGAACCCAGCAGCCACAACTCTCTGTCCAGATCAAACAGCAGGGAGAACCCGGGTGGCCCCCAGGAGCCGGACACGCTCTTCTACCACGCACCTTCCCTGTCGGCGCTGACTTTTAAGAGGCAGTACATGTGCAAGCTCTGCCACAGAACCTTCAAGACGGCATTCAGTCTGTGGAGCCACGAGCAGAGCCACAGCCACGTGTAGCGCCGCCAGAGTCGCCTTTCTTTGAACACTTCGTACCAGAAGGTGAACGTCTCGGCGTGAAAAACCCAGACTCTGAATGTAAAGCTCATGTGCTTGCCTCCAGCTGTATAACTCAAAGGGGCCATGTGTGTTAGAGGTGTAAACATGAATGTGCAATCAAGTGCTAGATTCCCCTGTAAGATGATTAAAAAAGCAGTGGCTTCTTTGAAAACGGTGTATCAGAATATATCTTTTTATTATCTTTAGTTGTTTGTATTTACCCCAGTGTGTGTTTACTGAAAAGCGAGGTACAGAGTTGCTTCGCTGTATCTTTTTAGATGTAAAAGAGGAAGCGGCTTTATATCTCGTCCTCTCAGAGTACGGTGGACAGTGCTTTAAGGTTCTTCAAGCTGCTGTTTAAGTAAATAACGATGCTTTTGCGTTTCTGTTCGCCCTTTCACCTGGTGCCAGTGGTGTCCCTTCACCTTCTATCAGTGGCCTCAAAGATAAACTCAATATGCACTTTGTTTAAAAGCTTAACTCTGTTACGGGACGATGTGGACGCCGCTGCTTCAGGTCATTTAGAGGATCAAAACCATTGATATGTTTTCCTACAAGTCTCATTCTGGCTTGGAGGAAGACTTCAAATGTATATTCCTGATAATCAGCCTATTGACTTATGTTTACTTGTGTATATATGAATCAGGTTGTTCAGTCCAGTGATTCATCATATGGTTTTACAAAAGCCTACATAAGTTTTCTATATCATTTTCTTTTAGCTTTGTTAACATTACAGGTAAATAGGTAAATAAACCCAATTTATTGCAGCAGCAAACATCAAAACACAGAAAATTTCAACCTTTGTTTTGAGTTTATTTATTCAGTGGAGAGAAATCTAATTTTAAAGGAATAGTTTTTCTTACATTTGTTTGTAAGTTGGGCAGCATTTGATTTTATAACAGTTTTTCAATGCTGCAGCAAAAAGATCGTGAGCTCAATTTCTCTGTGGCTCACTCCTTAGGAGTCCTGTGGGGGGAAAAAAGGCAGATATGGTGTCTGGTGAAGAGATTTCAACTTGCAAAGTTGCATGCAGCAGGTATACCCAAAGTTGGTCCTCGCAGGCCTCTGTCCTGCAGGTTTCAGAGGTTTCCCTGCTTTAGCACAGCTGGTTCTGATGATTGCAGTTCAACAAAAGCCTGTTTATCAGCATTCGATGAACATCAGCTGTGCTGAAGCAGAGAAACCGCTAAAACCTGCAGCACAGCGGCCCATGAGGACCCACTTTGGGCATTCCTGGCCTACAGCTTCACTACTAGATCCTTAAACTCTGATTGCTCCCCAGGCGCTGCAGCCAATCACTGCTTCCTGAGGCGGTTGGTTAATGCAAATGTTAAAACTAAATAATAATAACTAAATAATTTTTGTTGTTTTTTTATATCAGATCTTCTAATTAATATAATTTAGGTGTGTTTCTACAGTTTTCCCCCAGAACTTCCACTGTTATGTGCTAAAAAGCTCAGGCAGTGTCCCCAGTTTACTATCTGGCTAAAACATGCCTGTTATTTATAAATGGCAACCAGAAAGCAACTTCTCAGTGATTAGACGCTGCTAGAACCTCCTGGACTGTTAGGTGTATCAGGGTGTGTCAATGGTGATTTTCTTTAATGATTTTATCCCAGCTGAATAAATATGCTGATTTTGAAGATGGGGTTTATTTCTAAATTATTAGTTTGCTGCTGAGAAAAAGAGATTAATTTATTTTAGGGCTTTTTTTCCCCACTTTTTTTACCAGGACGAGAAGTTGTGCTGCGCACAGTGTTAATGTAATTCTAATCGTCCTTTTTCAGCTCCTTTTACTTTCTGTTGGAGCCTGCAGAACCGGGGCCTTTCAGCCAGACATGGGATGATGGATTTATTAATGTTTTCAAAGCTTTATGCAGTTTTCTTTCATCTTCACATAAAAGCACAAATGATTTTCAGAGGAATTGTGACTCAGGCATTTTAAGGCGGTAATGTTTTGAGGAATATCCAAAAAGAAACTAAAAATAATCAGATTTATAAAGATGATTATAATTTTATTCCAGTGGTTTTGCAGTTGTATTCTTGTATCAGTAGATATTCCTGCTTTGGCTCGGTGGATTAAATCTTTGTCCTAAATTATTCTGATTATTAGGAGGAAGACCAGATGGGTTCTGTTTTTGCTTTTTTAAGGTTCAGCAAAATGCTGCATAGTGACGTTCTGCAGAAAGTCTGTATTGCTACTAGTGCTCTTAATATCGTGTGAGAATTTCACAGAAACAAATAGACTTGTGTAGACAGAAGTGTTTGTATTCTCAATTTTGTACCTTTTTTTTTTTGGTAGTAAAAGCAGAAGTTTGATCTTTTTACTCTTCCTGTACTCTCATTGCAATAACGGATATTTGTATCGGTTGCATAATTGTTGCTGTTGGAGACTCTGTGTTGAAGTTTTCTACGTTTATTTTGTGCAACACTTCTGTAATAAAGGGTAACAGTGGAGTATCGATGCTATCGGTGGTGAATCCTTTCAGAGGTTTCAATCTTATAATGCAGGACGGTCATTTTTTATGTTTCATCAAAACAAAGGAAATATTTATTCATGCGTATCTTTAACCTTTGATGAACAAAATAGTTGGTATCCTTGTTTAATGAAAAAAAAGTGAGTGGTCAATGAAATAATTCAAATCAGCAAGGTTAATAATAAATAAAAATTAAAATGGAAATGAACAAATGAAAGCCAGACATTGCTTTCCAATAAGGCTTCAGCAGAGTGATTTGAAAAAATAAACATAAAGAAGGGCCTGAACAATAATGTTTCCCTTAAGATTTTGTTGCCCAACTTTTAGAGTCAATCATTTCAATCAATTTATTCCTGTCCCTGTCAGTCAGACCTCTGCGACTCTCAGCAGATATTCTGCTCCACTCCTCATTAACAAACTAATCCAGGAGTTTCAGGCATGAAGGCTGCCTTTTCCAGACAGCATGATTTAGATTCTGCTCAACAGGATTACGGTCAGAGCTCCTGGAGAACTCCCAGCTCTTCCTGGCTGTTTCTATCTCTGCGTCTTGGCTAATTATCCTGTTGAAGATCCACGACCTGCGACTGAGACAGAGCTTTCAGATACTGCAGGTTATTTCTCTCTAAAATTCCAGATAGTCTGCAGATTTCATAGGACCCTGCGGAGATTCAGACACCCTGCGCCAGATGAAGCAAAAGAGCCCTGAGCATAACAGAGCCTCCTCCATGTTAAACAATAGGGACAGTGTTCTCTTGATATGCTTCTTTGAACATAGAGCTGATTCGCCTTAATAAAAAGGTCCATCTTTGTCTCATCTGTCCATAGGACAGTATACCAGTACGGTTATGTTTGGTCTCCCATTAACCTCTTACACCCTCAGGGGGTATAAATAAATTTCTGCCTGACAAAAACACACAAAAGTAAATCACTTATAGCCTCACAGCTATTGAATTTAAGAAGAAACTGTTGGTACCTCTGTAAAGGTAAGATGTCATAGAATGGTTTTCTGGTGTCAGCACCATTGTAGCTTTGACCCTGCCTGAAATATTAGGGACAAAATACAAAATATTTTGCATTTTTTTTAACCTCGCCAAAATTTTCTTTGAAATAAACATTGCAAAACACTACCAAATTATTATTTATAGCACAAAAAAGTAGTACAGACTTTTAAATCTAAATGTTGTGTAAAAATATACCAAATTCGGACTCAATCAGATGAATCATATTTATTTTAGAATGGTATTGGTGAGAAATTTCTTAGGCGGGAGGCCATTTTGGCACATTTATTCAAAAATGTTACCAAACTGTGCCAAATGTGTTTTTTACATCAATACTGGCGGTTTGTTAAAATTACGAGGTCACGTGGCAGCTGGACCCACCGGTGGGTCCGTAGGGTTCTAGGGGTTAAGCTGAGTTGACCTGAGGTTCTGAGTTTGAGCCCCACTCCCACAGACTGCCACTCTGGGTCCCTGAGCAAGGCCCTTAACCCCATACTGCTCCCCACGCGCCCCACAATGGCAGCTGATCCCCAAGGGGATGGGATAAATGCAGAGAGTGAATTTCTTTGCTCTAATCTAATGACAATAAAAACTAAAAGAAAAAAAATAAAGCTTTTAAGTTGACCTTTAATCTCCATAAGTTTCTATGATCTCTTATTCTACCATTCATATTATCTTTCTCTTAGATTTGTCATTAATTTTCCTCCTGCAGCCACGTCCAGGGAGGTGGGCTACCATTCCATGGATCTTACATTTCTGAATAACGAGCCGCTGTAGTCAGAGGAGCATCAAGCTGCTTGGAGATGGTCTCACAGCCTTTACCTTTAAAATGCTTGTCTATAATCTTCATTCTGATCTCCTGAGACGACTCTTTCCTTCTCTCCCTCTGGTCCGTGTTGAGTGTCAGTATTCCTATGCATAGGTCATCTGACTGATTACTACATGGTAGACTACTGTTCTGCTAATGAGCAGACACACCATGATTTAATGTTTACCCTTGGTCATATTTTCAGTCGTTTCTGGGGAAACCATCATTTTTTTTCCAGGCCTGTTTCATTAGATTAAATATTTCTGTTAAAGCATGGTTAAAATTGCAATGTCTGACTTTTATTTGATCCTTTTCATACAATTTGTATTTATCATTTCTTTTGTTAGATTTAGTTTATTTTTTTCTGTGACCATTTGGGTTTTTTCTTTCATTAACCCTTTAAAGCCCGATCCAAGAATAAAACATAATAGAAAATTACTTTTTTTGGTTTGAATTCCTTATTTGGCCTTTTAACAAAATGTGTAAAAAGAAAAAACAGAAATACATTTTTGATATTAATAATTTATTACTATGCGATAATTCAAGATTTTTTTTTTTTTTGTAGTCTTCTACTGGCTGTTATCAGGTATATCTGATTGTGTACAATAGGATGTTAAGAAAAGTTTTTACCATTAAATTATGCAAAAGGTGTCAGACGCAAAACATTTCAGAAACCGTATGTATCAAATATGATACATTTGGCATTACAGGGTTAAATTAGGAGAGCTAATAATAACGTCCAGCTGTGTATAGATAGAAAACAATGGAAACTTTAATTTTTTTTTTATCATTTTGCTGCTTTTTTTTTTTTTTTTTTTTTAATTCTACCTTTGTAGCTTTAATTTTTCTGCTCATAATTCCTGTTTTTATCTGATTAAATGCATATTTTATAGCCAGGATCTGCTTAAACACTGAAACCCCTTTTCAGCCTTTTTTTCCCCAGCTGACCTTAACTCAGTCTAGTCATATGATCAGTAGAGATGCAGCCGTGAAAGAGGCCCTGCTGAAATCTCTTCATCGCCCGAATACCTTCTGAGAAAACCCTGCTGCCATGATTGCTGTGCGTCACTGTAGCCTCATGTGTAAGGAAAGAAAACTGGCCCAGAAGGATCATCAGAAGCTGAGCAGCTCAGCTGACTTCAGCGCATCTAAGAGTTTCCAGGAAACAACAGAAAGGTGATCTACAGATCTACTTTGCCACCAGCACAGAGCTTCCCTTCATCAACGCCAGACGGGTCAGAGTGGATCAGTGAGCAGAGCAGATGATGTTAATGTCCAGAAGCAACAGAGTAAAGAGGAGCTGGAAGTCAGATTTCTACCAAAGAATGAAGCTCAGGAACGCTGCAGAAATGTATCTAAAAATAAGGTCACCGTTTCTGCCCTTAAATTAATAGTAAAGCATTGTCCTTCCTGCTCAAAACAAACATACACGTATTTGAGTTTTGCAGCGTGGCTAAGAGAGGAGATGAAAAAAACAATATCAGCAAGCAAATTCCTCCAAAAATAAAAATATCTGGTGATCTATGGATTTTTCCAGCATGAAGGAGCAGAAAGAAACACAAAGAAAAACTATTAATATGGAAGGACGGATCCGAGCGTCTTGGCTCCTAATTATACTTTAATCTCAGGTTGTAAATGTATAAAGAGTTTTTTAACTTTAACCACTAAAAACTAGAATGATCAGTTTGGGTTTGATCTGGAAGCACAGGCATAACTTTATGAAGGACTGGTGTGGACATGTCCTCACCAACTTTTTCCTGGTAGGGACAGTCCCCACCAATAATTTCAATACATAGACTTTGGTAATATTTGGGTCAAATTTCTAGATTTGATTTTGCTGCTTTTGAAGGAGGATATTCACTGATGTAGCTGAAAGGGAAAACATCCATCAATCCACATTTTTCTGGATGGATTGATTCATGGATGAAGGAAACTGAAATTGTGTGCACACTAGAGAGGCATGATTGCTGTTAGCATCAGAATCGGCTGTTATTCAAACTTTTTTATACATTAATGCCTACCTACCTAGAAATAACATATTTTGGGTCTTTTGTGTTCTCAACAATAGGAAAGCATTCAATAAATATATGTTTGAGCTAATTTTTTCTAGGTCCATCAGCCTCCACCTTAAGAGTGTCCCCACCAACTTTCATCACAAAGTTACACCCTTGTCTGGAAGCTCCAACACTGCAAAAACAATCAAGAAATAACTAAAGATTTCTTAAAACAGGTGTAATTACCCTTAATTTGAAAAGAGGATTTGCTAATGGAATGAGGATTTTTACTCTTAAAGTTGTAGGGAAATCATATTTAAATGTCAAATCATTCCGGCTTAAACATGTATATAAATGTACTCTTTATCAAAATATATTGTCCCAAAATTTAGAAAATTTCTATTTAAAAAAAATCACTGTCTTAAAATCTGTGTTTTCATCATTATCTTCTGCAGGCCAGTTGGTTGTAAATTAGGCCTGAACACACTGGTGGCCAATCATATATCAGCGATCATCTGTCAATCATGTTTTAGGTCATAGCATCTTGATTCATTATGTAAGCAGCTAATATACCCAGCGGTTGAAATAAGAAGAATCATTTCCTTTCCCATTGAGTTCCACCCCAGTGTTCACAGGGATGGCCGTCTTTGTCTTCAGCAGGCGTAGAGCTAACAGAACTGGCAGCGTTGCGAGGCAAAGGGCTCAAACATGCGGACTGGAAGCCTTCTACACCAAACCAAGCTTCTGCCGCGCCTGGTCCTCTTCCACAACATCTCCGACCCCAATTTCCTCCTCTAAATAAAAATGTATGATGGAGGAGACTCATCCACGACCTCCAACACAAAACTCTCCTCCTCTTGCATGTTTCCTCTGTCCATAAGCGTTCCTTGAAGTGTCGTTTCTAAGTCACCAATTTGGTGCTACTTGAAGTCCCAATGGAATTTCCCATTGGGAACCTACTAACACTAAGTTGCTAACTGGTTAACAAGATGCTTGCTTCCAATAAACCAGCCACAACCAAACATGCTTGTAGACCTTCCACCACAAACAACCCTGCCCCTTTGATAAGCGACCAATCACATTCACTTTATTCACTTGCGTGTAAAGTGCGTGCACCACTCAGGAGAATTAGGGTATGCAACGGGTAGAACAGTTCCCTACTACTTTAAATAAAGATAATTAGATAAAATGCACTTGAAATGAGACAAAGCAATTGTATTTTTTTATTTTAAATGTAAATTGTATTTCTCCTATTGGCAAAGTGTCTCACTTACCTCCTCAATCCAAGAAAAAAATGCACATATTTGAAGAAAAATTGATTTTCTTAGGTTTACATTTTTTGCAGTGAAGGTTTTAGATAAAAGTGGCCAAAACGTAACAATCTTGACTCATCCGATGTTTGTTAGTAAAAGCTGTTTAGAGGTTTTAGGTAAGTTTAAATGTAAATAAGATATACATCCAGCTTAAAATCTCTTCTTTCTATTCGGCTGCTGTTTCCTGTATTTAAAAACAAACTAGATGTTAATCGGGCAGCTAATATCTGTGCAGGCCTGCTCTGATTTGGACGCAGAGTAATTCCACGTGTTGTTTTCCTGTTGGCAGACATTTTAACCCTGCAGAGGATGTTTCTCAGGTTGTGGGACACCGTGACACACTGTGACTGGAAACCAGGGGGTGAACTTAGGATGTGATAGCTATAATATGGAAAAAAACAAAACACACACACAAACTGGAAATCCTGTTCTCACTTCTAAGGTCAGATTCACCATGAAAACACACGCAGAGGAAGTTTGTTGGGTTTTTTTAATAGATGAGCAAAGTCAACCTTTAACCGTTTTGGAAAAGATTCCGGTTTTCTGTCTTTATCTGTTTCAGTCTTTAGGTAAAGTTTGATGAGATTGAGGATTTTATTAAGAAAATCAACACTATTTACAGACGGTGGTTAAATGATTTTAGAGCAAAGAAATCTTCATAATAAGGAACAAATTATTGGAAAAATGAAAAGAATCACAGCGGATCTTTACACCGGTGACGTCAAACGCAGCTTTAAAGCTGCAGCAGGACAGAACTCTCAAACGTAATCAGGTAGTGATGCACAGAGGGGCTGCTCAAAGGGCCAAGGTGTCTTTTATCAGCCTCCTCATGGTGGTGCTCACTGAGGTCCCCAGAGAGTCAGTGATCTGGTAGGTGATCTTATACAGGTATGGCTGGACGTCCTTCAGGCTGGTGTCAAAAACATTGCCCACCTCAGACTGGGTGGGCATCTTTGGCAGGTATTCGTGGCGGTTTATGACCTCCACCACGTTGATCACCTTCTCCCCCAGCTTTTCGCCCACTTTCTCCCTGCAGATCTGTCTCTCCTGCTCGTTCGCCAGGTTGACCATGTTGACTTTGATGCTCCACACCTCCCATGGGATGCACTCGTCGGAGAAGGGCCAGCGAGACTTCTTCTTCTGGTAGAACTCCAGGGAGATCTGCCCCATGCCGTCGCTGCTCAAAGCATCCTGCAGGAAAAACAAACAATTTATTTCTATGGCGCCAATTAACAACATTTGTAATTTCAAGGCACTTTACAGTTCAACAGATCACTGATTCAAAGTTTTCTATCTAAGGAAAACCAGTTGATTGCATCGACTCATTGAATTAAATACAATCCCTCACACTAAGCATGCTTGTAGCGACAGTGAAGAGGAAAAACTCCCATCAACAGGAAGAAACCTCCAGCAGAACCAGGCTCAGTGTGAGCTGACCATCTGCTGAGGCCGACTGGGGTTCAAGGAGACAGAAGCAGACATACAAAAAAGCAGCTGTAAAAGGCGGCCCCATCCAGGAAACACTCCCATGTCAGAGGGATGAAGAGAGCACATCCAGCCAGTCACAGTCGGAGAAACAGGACTACACTGGAAAACAGACCAAACTCCAACATCTATAAAGAATTTTGTTGATGGCAGCAGAATGTTAGAGATTGAACTAACAGATTCTGCAGAGTGAGAGAATAGAGATAGGATGATGAAAAAGGGATCCCTTTGTCCTCCAGCGGTCTAAGCCTATAGCAGCATAACTATAGAGATAGATCAGGACAAACACATCATAATCAGCATTTACAGGCCTCCTCCTCAAACATGACAGCCCATAATCAGACACCAAAGCCACATCATTACCTTGAATTCAGACACCGCTTTCCTGATGGCCCTGTCCAGCTCCTCAGAGGACACCCTGACGAAGGTGAAGTCGATGAAATCGCAGTCGATGTCCTGTGTGCCCACGGTGCCTATGGAGTAGGTGCCCTCCTTCTTGTAGTGAAACTTGCCTGTGCTTCGATGCAGCAGGATGGTGTGCAGTAAGGCCAGCATAGCTTCCTCCACCTGCCGGGCCTCCACCGTCACCTCCAGGACCTCCGAGCGACAGTTCATCCTCAGACGTCGCCTGTTTCCATTTACAGACGAAGAAAACAAGCGAGAGGGTCACGGCAGCTCCAACAGCTCGGATGACGAACGTGTATTATTTGTTTACCTCTGAAAATGGGCGGAGACTTCCGCGCTGTTTCACACCGTTCAACGAAGCACATCGAAGGGGTTTACCCCCAAAACAAAACTAGGTTTTAAGTTAGAAATGGGATTAGCAGGGATAAATAAACAACAGCTAAATTCAACCGGGTGGATGTTTGCTGTAAGTCAAGTATGGACGCAGCGATTAGCCTGAAGTTAGTGTCTGATTCGGCGCTTCCGCCGCCGATCTTGAGTAAAGGGTCATTCCGCTGTTTTTTTTTTTTTTTTTTTTTTTTTACTTGTTTTATTTAAAAACGGAACTACTTTCATTATTAAGACTCAAATACACTACTCAGATGTTAATGTGTTCTTAATATGTGGTTATACTAATTGCATTGCCTTTCTTGATCAGATACTGCACAGAAAATCATTCAACTCTTGGCAAAGATTGAATAGAGATGTGTAGTTACTACTAATATCTGAGGATTAGAATAGAATAGAATAGAATGGAATAGAATAGAATAGAAAATCTCTTTATTGTCCCACAATGGGGAAATTGTGGTGTTACAGCAGCGAAAGGTTATAGCAGCAAAGTGGTCACACAATGTGGACCTCGGTAAGTGTATAGAAATAACAGAATGTGTGACAGAGTTAAATAAATAAACAAATAAGAAACTGTACTGTACAGTGTTTTTTTACAATATAAATGTTCTGTATCTGGAGAGTAAATAATAAACAGCTGTGGACATTTTTACAATCAGAGATGTGGAAATGACAGCAGCATGTTATTTAACTGACTAAGGTAGAAACTGCAGAATCAGCATTAACATAACAACTCATTGAGTTTCTTGGGAACAGTGGTGGTTATAAAGTCTTCCAGCTGCTGGGAGGAAAGATCTGTGATAACGCTCCCTGGTGCATTTAGGGTGCAGCAGTGTGTCACTGAAGGAGCTCTCCAGTTCTGCAACAGCTTACATACTTTTATTCCATTTGTAGGATTTTTTTAGGAGGCGTTTTACTGCAAAATGCTTTTAATTTTACTCGAGTGATATTATGAAATAGCATCACTTGCACTCAAGCTAAATATTTTGTTACTTCACAGTAAATACACTGCAAGCCTGTTTTAATCAAAATAGCATAATTTTAAGTTCAAAGTTTTATTATTTTTAAGGATACAAGTTTTTGTATGGTTTTTATGAGCCTGCTGTACTGATTGGAGGTCAAGTGGAAACACTAAACAGTAGATCAAATCTCTGGAGGTTTCACCCTATTCAAATATGCTTTTTTAATGCAGGTTTATTTGTTTCTCAACGTTTACGGTGACACATTTTGGTTTGGAAAAGTGTTTCTTCAGCCTGATTTTAAGTAGCTATCATATAATTTAGTTGTATTCTGTTTGTCTGTTCTGTTAGTGTGCAAAGGAATTTAGATTTTTTGATAGCTATTAATGAATTCAATTCAGTTTATTTCTATAGCGCCAATTCTTAACACATGTCATCACAAGGCACTTTACAGTTCACCAGATCATACAGTTAATGTTTTCAATCTAAGGAAAACTAGTTGATTTCATTGACTCAAAGGCAATCCTTCACACTAAGCATACTTGTAGCGACAGTGGAGAGAAAAAACTCCTTTTTAACAGGAAGAAACCTCCAACAGAACCAGGCTCAGTGTGAGCGGCCATCTGCTGAGGCTGACTGGGGTTCAAGGAGACAGAAGCAGAGATACAAAAAGCAGCTGTAAAAGGCGTCCCCGTCCAGGGAAAACACAGCCAGGCAGATTAGCTCTCGAGCCAGATCCCATGTCAGAGGATGAAGAGAGCACATCCAGCCAGTCACAGCCAGAGAAACAGGACTACACTGAAAAACAGGCCGATCTCCAACATCTATAAATAAAGGTGAAAATTTAATGTTTTCAGTTATTATTATCCTTTATACAAGATACTTTTTAAATATATAGATTAATTTGTTAGCTACATTTTCCTCTTACTCAAGTTAAAATAGTTTGAAGTAGTTCTACTATTACTCCAACACAATGTTTGGGTAACCTCTGATAGTGAGAACTGGATGAAAAAAAAAACCCATAATAAATCCCATAAGCCCTCTGTTTCCTAAAATATCTTAAAGTTTGTTCAGAGTGCATATTTCAGGAATGTTTGCTACATTTTTAATTTTCTAATAAGCTTTTTATATTTATTTTTGATAGACCTGATTAAATGTCTGCAGTTCTTCAATATTTTATCCAGTTTTGCATCAGCAGCATAGAAGAAACACTGGACAAACAGCAGGTAATGCATGAATTATTTGTTTCTATGTTCACTGATAAACATAAGAGAAAGAATCATATTTTATCAGGTTTAAACAGCACTTTAAATGTTGAAAAAAGTATTTAACAGCTGACCATGTTGTCTTGGGAGGAAAGCTTGACCAACAGGAAACCAACTTCAGCGTCTTTGATGACGTTTCGTTTTGCTACGGAAAGCCAAATAGCTCAAAACACGTATTTTGGAATAATAACATTAAATTGAGCTTACGTTATCGTTTTTTGTTTTTTAGCTCTAGCACTAAAGTTAACTACGAATAAAGTATTTCCTGCATTTTTAACGCGAACAGCGCAGAGAAAGAATGAGAGTTTGGCTTTTGCTCCGAGCAGCCGGTGTAAAACGGTCGTTTATCGCGTTGCATTGTGGGAGTTACAGTCCGTGCCACATATCGGTCTCCATAACTTTGTACAGTCAGATCAGAGAGAGGCGCGAGCCGAAGTCCAGCGGGACGGACGGGCGGCACTCCTCCACCGCAGGATGCTTTACTGGGAACCAGACCGTCTGCCAGAGGAGAACAAGCTCACGGGTTGGAAACGGCAGCCATAGAGGAAACTTTTAGCTTCTCTTTTAGCTAATTTGGGAACAGCTAATGGTTGCGGAGGTTAGCCAGCGAAGCTAACAGGACTTAAAGTGGGATAATAAGTGGCATTCAGCTGGGTTATTTAAGCTGGGACTCTATCTGAGCTCTGCAGGCGGACTGGAGGCTCCGCAGCATGAACAACAACAACCAGAACATTTGCATAACATTGTTGTTATCTGATAAGAGCGATTGTTCTTCGTGATTCCGCCTTTTTTTATTAATTAAATTCCTACTATGAGGTCGTCAGGAAGTTTCCCAAAGCAGGTGTATCATTAAGTTGGGACTAAAGAGCAAAGAATGCCTGAGGTGGAGGCTTCCAGTTCATCTCTCGGTTTGGAGGACCCGCAGTGGCTATGCATGGTCACCCTGTTCATCGCATCCCTGCTCACTCTGGCTATATACTTCGTGCAGTTTTTCCATCCTGGCTTGATAGGAAGCAGGCAGAGAGGAGCAGCCCAGGAGGAGGAGGAGGAGGCAGCGGCTCTGCTGCGATGGGCGCTGTCACTGAACAGCTGGAAGAGGCAGTGGAGAGCAGCCTGGTGCAGGGATCTGAATGAGGAGGCGACCAGGCGTGGGGTGAGTCTGGTGACTGCTGATCTGCCTGCTGTGGAGCAGGTGACTGCAATAAAGGAGCTGAGGGATGCATGCTTTCTCTGCAGAATCCCAAACATGATCACATCAGGTTTCTATAGGGAGCCTCAATCACTGCAGACTGAGACTGATTTATGTAGTCATCCTGTTTACACAAGTTTAAACAAAAAGAAATTTAACCAAAACTGTTGCGACCCCCGTAGAAGAGCTCCGCTCTAGACAGTTTCATTTTTTTTAAAGTGCAGCCTTTCTGAAAAACAGAAACAAAATGCATAAAAACAGTAATATAAACATATGACAAGGATATTCAGAGCAGTGTTTTTCATCCCTGGCCCTCAAGGCACACTGCTCTGCATGTTTTGGATGTTTCTGAGCTTCCAGCACACCTGATTCAGATAATTGCAGTTCAGCCTGACAATCTGCTATCAATTGGATAACAGGTGTGTGGAAGCTGGGAAACATCTAAAACATGCAGTACAAAGTCTGCCTTAGAGTTCTAAAATTTCAGGGTTTTTTTCTTCTTTTGCCGTTATAATGAAATACAATAACATTACCCATTTTACAATGATTCACCAGCAGTCAGTCTGATGGGGGTGGTGAAGAAGCAGTTACAGAATGTGCTGGACCTGCATCAGATGCTTTAAAGCTTCTTCCCAGAGGGCAGCAGGAGAACAGTCCGCATGGTGGGGGTGTGAGGGGTCATTTATGCTGTTATGGGCTCCGGACACATAGCGCTGGGATGAAATGTTCTTAATGGAGGGAAGAGGAGCCCCATGATCCTCTCTGCTGTTCTCACCACTCTTCTCACCTTCTTCCAGTCTGAGCTGCAGCCTCCACACACCACACAGTGAGACAGTGCTGCTCTGAGTCAGTTTGATAACATCAATCCAATGGCAAAACCTTGACACAACAATAGGTCCGTAAGCTGCATTATCTGGGTGAGGCCCCATCTGAAGTACAACACGTAATAAACATACAGGATATGGCAACAGTTCCAGAAATCAGCCAAGAAGATACAATTATGCAATTCTCAGTAGTATATGATCACACATCACACACGGAAAAATAGTGACCGCGCACCTTGAATGGAACCATTGATGCGTACCACCATGTTACAGACATCCCATGTTCCAAAAACTTTCAGTGAGATTCTTATCAACCCACCACCCACCGACGTAGAGAACCGACCCGCAAACGTGCCCCATACATACACACTTCATTGTTCTTCACCTAAAAAGCCATCGGGCAAAACAAAACAGCCCCTCTCCTCACCCACGCTCTCTCCATTCATCCCCTGGTCACAGTCTTTACTCACTGCAGCAACGTCCTCCTCTCCCTCTTCGGTTCTGTGAAAGAACGTGTTTATTTTGGGAAGTTTTTTTCCGTTCTTCCAGCAGCTCTTTCTTTTCCTTTTTCTTTTCTGGAATCTGCTTAAGTAACTCTTTTTGGTATCCATCGTGGCTAACACATTGTATGTAACACTTATTGTTTTAATCTACGCTCTTGGTTACCCATAATTCCAAGTGGTAGTGTAAAAAAAAAAATACTCAAATACATCTTTTTTTTTTAAGATCTTTATTGCGTGTGAAACATGTTATATCAGTGTATTTTTTACCAACCGTCTAATGAACTATACACAGTTATTAACATAAGTAATTAAAGGTACCACTGTCTGCTTTGCTGTTGGTGTCATGTTTAAACGGCTAAACATCATGTTGAAATCTGGCATAAAATCTGATCCCGGTCCGCTAATCTATGACCTCTGGATCAAGTCAGAAAGTAGAGAAAGGCAGCCAATAAGTTGTTGATAAATCTCACACACGACTAAGTTGTGTTGAACAGTTCTCTCTTTCTCATCAGGATTCTCTTCTGTTGAAGTTTGAAGAAGATGGCTTTGAGGCATCAGAACTCGCCGTCAGGAAGGTTTCCAGCTTCCAGAAGTCGGCCACCAACAAGGTAATTCCATCCAATCGGCCTTCCTTAATTCATTAGAAATGGAACCTCTCCAGAACTAATGGCTGACGAGCTCTGACTCGTCAGCCTGCCTGCAATAACGCTGGGATTTTCCCCCGTATTCATCAAAATTTCACCAATCAATTCCCTCTTTGTGTTTTTGCACCACGGCATTTTCTTTAAAGGCCTTCCTGTGGCGCTTTGAATACCCAGTCCCCTTTCAATCAATTTGCATGCTATCATGTTGCAGCCATAAGCTTCAAGTGGGTCATTTGTTTATTGACCAACTCAGAGGAGAGACAATAGGAAGGAAAATAAATGAGTTTGCCAAATGTTTTGCAAACAAAAATCTGTAAAGTGCGGCATGTTTTTCACTTCCATTGTTATGTCAATATTCTGCAAATGTTGGAGTCGCTCTTGTGACTTTTTTTGTTTTTTAGATAATTTCTGTTAAATCATCTTTGCTTTAAAAATGAAATTTAAATACATTTTTTTTATGCATTTTCCTCTGATTTGAATATGGAGCAAATTTTGTTCCATTATTGCTGCAAACAAAGAAAACATTTTGTAAATGGAAATTTGGAGAAAAAAAAAATGCAACCCAGAAATGAAACCTTGAAGAAAACTTCATAAAGATGAAAGGATTTTGAGAACATGCATAACAAAAAAAAAAAACGTATTGGAAAAAAGAAAGAGAATACAATCCGAGAAAAAAAAAGTTAAAACTTTTATCAAGAGACATTTCAAAGTTTCATTTCTGGGATTCCGTTTTCTTCAAATTTCCATTTGCAAAAAGTGTCCCTATGCTTGCAACAATAACAGAACAAAAATCACTCCATATCTAGTTTGCTGATGGCATAGGATTGTTTCTATTTAAATAAAGTACAATCATAATTATTTAAGAGCAGAAATTCACATTTAAATAGCAGATTATCTTATTTTCCTTCTCAATTTAAAGAGAAATGATGTACTGAAAAATATCTTTATAATGCCCTTTTTATTTGTCCCTTTATGACTAAAGAATGGCGCCTCAGTAGTTTGGCGCCGATGCATCTAAGAGCCTGTAGCCTGTTTTCATTCATTTACTTTGAAGTGAGTTCCTGCACTGTTTGGCGGATGTGACATCCGGATCAACTCAGCCCCCAGTGGCAACTCACTGTAAGGTGAAAGAAACGAGCAATGAGAACGAGCAGAAGAGTGCTGCAGTTCATTGTTTTGTCCACAGGTGGCAGCATCATTAGAAAATTACGTTGAATTCATGTTAATGTGTGACATTTAAAGACGTTTCAATTATGAGTGGAAAAAATTGCAGGGGCAATATAAAAAAATCTAATCAGCAAAACTTTGCATAACCCCATGCAGTACCTCTGTGGAACCCCTAGGGTCCGCGGACCTCCTGTTAGCTGACCACCTCAGCACTTAAGGGCTACGGTTATCCTCCAACAGAGTGTTTGCTGTGAGATTATGCGCCGAATATTTTGATTAATGTTCAATATTGAAACATGGTCTGCGCTATGTTATTCCTGCGCCATAACACAAGAGGAACCCAATCAAGGAACTGTGGGTCTAGATACATCCAAGGCGGTGAGAAGTGGGGGCAAGTTTGTGCACAACAACAGAGGTTATGAGGGCCAAAAGAGCGGGGATCCAGGTGGAAAAAGGGTCCCAGCGTTCTCATGCACCTCGCTCTTCTAGCTGGTCCATCTTCATGCGTAGTTTTCCACAATGGTGTTCATTCAAACAAAACAAGCTGGTAAGGTACCAAACAGGAAATACACATAGTATAGAGCGGATGTAGATTTGACCAATCAGAGGCCTCCTGCCTGCGGCACTGTCTGCAGTCACCTACAATTTTGGAGAGGTCTGCAGAAGGGGTGGGGGCATATCTGCGCAGACCACCTGGTTTCTGAGTATAAATCAGCCTTTATTTTAACACGTTTTTAACTCATTTTTACATTAAATCAGATGAAGCTGGTTTAGTGTGATTTTTTTTTGTTTAGCCAAGAGATGAAAGTCAAAGTTTAGATTTCTTTTTTGTCCAAAATGATAACCATGCATCTTTTCCCTTCACTTAACAAACGACTTTGTTTTAATCTGTTGCATTTTAAGCCAATAAAATGCTTTAAAGTTAATGGTTTTATGCTCATAACAGAAGTGAAAAGGTTATTAATGCTGCTCCAAATACTACAGATGACTATGAATGAATGAATGAGGAACTTTACTCATTATCTTATCAGTGCTGCAGGTTCTGTGCCAACCTCCACAATGCTTGGAAACCAAACCAGTTTTTATGTTTTTTCCCTGAGAGGTCAGATAGGGATGGGCTGTTCGCCGGGTTCCTGGCACCATCTGTTTGGCCGTGCTTCCCTGTGCAAACTCAGCCTTTTCTTTGTGACGGACGGTGATGTTTAGCAGCAGCTCTGCTGTTAAATGGACACAGGCTTATTTTTACCCACATGCTGTGAGCAGCACCTGTGTGTTTAAGAAGCTTAGATATGAGGGGAGGAGCTCAGACACACCAGTGTTCTTACATCATATCATAATAAGCAAACTTCCAAAACATGGGACGTCATTACATGTGGTGGAAGGAGGCCTTCCCAATCAGGCTCTCTCCCCCCCAGTTTACAGACCCCAGTAGATCTGTTGCTACATCATCCCGTCTAACAGACACTACAGGGATAGACGAGCTACCGGCCCGACCTCGTTGGATGACATTCCTCGCAGACACGTGTAAACACCAAAATTTTTTCTACGCCCTCAGACGTAAACCATGTAGACTCCCAAGCCGAGCTGCAGAGAGCCGTCTAAGAGAGAATTTGCAAAAAGAGATGCTGAAAAAAACCTTTGAAAGTTAGGGATATTTATGCTTTCATCCCCGAGGAATATGAAGCTCCAAAAATATTTAATGAAAGACATAAACATGACTTTACCATGAAATAATTAGATGTAACGGTTTATTGATCTAATACATGAGTCAAATGAAAGACATATTATTAGATTGTTAAATGCACGATTAAAATGTCCCATTAAATAATTGACATGTATTTAAAAAGATTAATTAAATGATTGAATGTAATTTTGAAAGAAAAAATGATTTAACATTTCATGTAATTCACTTTATTTGCATAAATGAATGTAGAGTGAAATAAATATAGTTGCAGCCATGCAAAATTTCCCCACTTTCCTTGATGAGTCCTTGGCTGGTCCTTTGCAATTCCTTTTTAAACATCAATCTTTGTACTAAAATATTCTTTCTGTCAGGATTTGTGGACATTAAGATCTAAAGAGAAGCATCATCTCCTGGTTAGACCCTGTAATTCAGTAAAAGGGTGGATTTAGAGTAAATAAATATGAACGTCCAGGAGAAGGCCACTGGCTGGAAGTTGGAGGGGATTTCACTGGGAGCTGCAGGGAAGTGGGCTGCCATTCTGCTGGCGTTTGCCTGGGAAGGGCCGTTTTGAGTGGCTGCTTCTGTATATGCATTTTTAAGGAGTCCGCCGTCAGTTGCATTGTTATTTTTGGTGTCCCAGGCTGAAAGCCCTGTTCTAACTGACCGCTCTTCTGGGCTGCTGATTTTTTCCAGGGCAAATTTTTGAAGAAGATACTTCTTTCTCTTGAACACTTAAAATTTTTACAAAAGTTTAAATTTAAATAAACAAAAAATAATAATATACTAACAAATATAAGAGAATCAAGGCTGAAACAATTACTTGGATTTATTGATTATTGAAATAACCCTCAACTAAAGTAGTTTTAGATTAACTGTTAACTGGAGAGACTCTAAAGCTTAGCTCTAGCTGATAGACTGACCTACTTAGAGCAGTAACTATACCAAGATTGGCAAGATGTTATTAACAGGATTGACAAGATATTAACTAAGAAGCCACCCGCTGCATCCCAAGCTTTTCCTTCTGGGCGTATATCCAACTGCTCCACATTAATAAGTAAAGAATCTAGGTTAGTAGATTTGTGTATATTACAAGCTAAACGTATAAACTCTCTCTATTGGGAAAAAATACGTTGACACTCCAAGAATTGGAAGATGGATTAAAGAGATGGCATCAAACATGATATTGGAAAATAATTAAACAAAAACAGCATGTCTATGAGGAAATTTGGAGACCCTTGATAAGGTTTTTGAGATATGACGTTAGTGTTTGTGATTTGCTCCAGCAGGAAAAAGGCTATGAGGGAGTAAGATGTGGGATAAAAGGTCCTGAGAAGCATCACTGGAACTTTTCATAAAAATCTAACTTTTCCCTGTTAGGGTCAGGCGGCTTTAACCATCACTTTTTGATGTCTGTTTAAGGCGGTAGGTCTTCACCAGTGTGTGAAGAATTAGCGATGCAGACGGTACCTGCTCAAACAACAGAGCAGGGTTGATGAAGTGTAGATGTCTAAAGCCAACATGCAAATCGGTTCTGAGTGAAGTTCCTCATTCTCGTCACTGTAAGAGAAAAACGCCAACAGCCCTGCAAAGTCACCGACGTTACAACGAAGCTGTGAGTTTGCATCTCTGACTGAAGCAATGGAGCCGACTTTCACAGAGACCTGGCTTTAGAGCTGCAGCAGGTCTGAGCCAGAGCCAAACTGTGTTTATAAACCCAGACTGTGTTTATAAACCCTGCTGTCTGACTTTATACCCCATTCAGAATATTGTTCTGTAGTTTACAGCCCTGCAGGTTATGATGGCGCTTTTAATCCCGAGTGGTTCCCAAAAGATTTTCTTCTGGGCCCCCTTTGGATTACAAGCACAAAATGTCCACGCCCCCCCATAACCCCTAACCCCTTCAAAAAAAAAAAAAAAAAAAAAGATATAATGTAAATCTATACACATATTTTGTTTCAAACTCCACTGAAGTTTATTTCACACTCTTCAGGTTGCCGGGCAAAACAAACACCATCTTTTACAGTGGAAACACTTTTGTGTAACAGTATTTTTTTCATAGTTCTATACTGTAGATTAGAAGAGGATTCTTTGTTGTTGTCTGTGTTATTTTAAACATATTTTTTTTTTTTATTTGTAACAATATTTAACTTTGCTATAATCTATACATTAAAAAGCCTCTGTGCAAAATGGAGTGAAAACATTTAACAGGCTCCCTGAGAGTTTTTTTCTTTTGTACTTTAATCCTCCCATCTTTTTCAGTGGTTGTAGTGAGCCTGCTTTTTGCTGTAGATCTTCTCAAATCTGGGTTGTAGTGTCACAACTGTCCATTATGCTCAGTCAAGCAAGCGCTGTTTTTTTTTTTTTTTTTTCCTTCACTCATACCGCTTCCCGCGCCCCCCCTGCAATGGCATTGCGCCCACCGTAGGGGGCGCGCCCCACACTTTGGGAACCACTGCTTTAATCTGATTTCAAACAGCTTTAACCAAATGAAGTGGGTTTTTTTTTTTCAGCTCTCTGTGATGCTGTCACATGTTATGTTTTTTTATACAGAAACCAGTTTAGATGTTTACATACCCTCTGCATGGTTACAAATCTGACTTCCTCTGTTTTCAGAGGAATTTATTGTTTTTGTTTGTTTTGTTGTTGTTGTTTTTTTTATTGTTTCAGCCCCTATGAATTCCAAACACAAAGAACGTAGAGGCTGGGGTTAATGTGATGTTAATAAACACCTTTCCAAAGTTATTTACGCCTTTTTGAGCAATATTATTGACTCAAGAGTAAAATAAATTCAGGAAGAAGTTGCTTTACTTCTTACTTTACGTACTTTTTCAGCGAGAAGCAGCCAATCAGACATCAGGGTTTCTATGGAAGCGGCTCTAGCCCCGCCCACTGAGTCCGATTTTTTTATTTCATGATGAGTCTGCTACTTAGGGAATGGTGGCCTAGTGGTTAGAGCATAGGGCTTGAAATCATGAGGTTGTGAGTTTGAAACCCACTCCCAAAGACTGCCACTCTGGGTCTCTGAGCACGACCTTTAACCGCTGATTACTTCCTGGGCGCCCCACAATGGCCAATTTAATGAAGAGGTAAATTACTCCAATGTGAGATCAACAAAGTTCCATTATCCAAAAGACTTTAATTACATTTAATTATTTGATTGGACTTTCAATTTTACGTTTCAGTATTTTATGTAAAATTTAATTTTTTTTAACTTTTAATCCGTTTAACCCTCCATACTAGCCATCTACACATGCTCAATGCATAGCCCCGCCCCTTACATTATTTGATGGCATCTCTTAGCAGCTGTGTCTTTGCAGACAGCTTTATTACGGCTCAATATTTTATCATCAATTTTTTAGTGTGGAGCTAATTTCTCTTTTCTGTTAGACCCTCAGTCTGTATTAAGGCTGAATTCAGGAAGGTTTATAGCAATCCTCTATGTGTGGATTCATTGGCTCTGATGCACTAAATCTGTTTTATAGTCGTATTGAAAATTTCTACGAATACTTCTTATTCGCCACATCAGATTCAGCAAGCTTTCTAAACTCCAGTTAACTTCATAAACGTGATGCAGTCCACCTAAGAAAGTATTCATTAACAGAAGATTAAAGGTGAAGAAGAGAGACCATCAGTTCAGAGATGGAGGTTCTGCTGATTTAGAGCTGAGCCGCAGAATTAAAGTACCAATAAAGCTGTGGGAAATAGCTCCCGAATAACATTTAGCTCACATAGAGCTCACTGACAATGATAACCAATTAAGGTTCCCCTGGTTATCGACTTATTTTTTTTTAAATTAATCTTTTTTTTCATTATTAGTTCCATGTTTAATTTTTTTTTCTCATATACATTTTCTTGTAACATTTCTCTTTTTCAGCTTGTTTTTACGAATTTTCTTCTTTTTGAGGTTGGATTTCACAGATCTGAGGAGCAGAGACACATTTCATCGGTCATCATAGATGTTAGCGAAACAACTTTATTAATTAACAGTAAATGCTTATATTGGGCTTGAAGTGAAAAAAATTTGATATGTTAAACACAATAAAAAAAAATGTATTTGTAAAACTGCATTTTAAAAGGAGAACTTTAAATGATTTAGGTTTGAAAATAAAAAAAATCTGCAAAACAATAAATTACGTGCAAAAAAATTACAAAAAAAAAACACAATAAAAAAAATTTTATTTGTAAAACTGCATTTTAAAAGGAGAACTTTAAATGATTTAGGTTTGAAAATAAAAAAAAATCTGCAAAACAATAAATTACGTGCAAAAAAGTTACAAAAAAGAAATAAAATATAAGAAAACAATAAAGATACTTAAGAAACCTTTTTTTAAATAACAACCTTTTAATATTTCATTTCTAGATTGTTTTTTTATTTTCAAAATTTTATTTACAAAAAGTGTTCTTTGCTGTAACATGAATGTAACAAAAATCACTCCATACTTTTCAAACCATCCGACTCAAACTGTGACATCGGATAAAATAAAAAAATAGATTTTATGTTCAGGAGCAACTAGAGAGCTGGTTGAGCAGTGGAGGTAAAACCTGCAACGTTTATTCAGATACGAATAAACGTGTTTCAGCCCGTTTGTTTGTTTTAATCCTGAATGAATCAGGGAAAAATCTGCCATAAACTGTTTTAGAAAATAGTTTTTTATCAGTATTTCCTGTAAAATGAATAATAATCAGCCGCCTGTTTAGCGATCAAATTGTTTAGATGTTTGTTCCTTTCATTTCAGACGTCTGTGCCTTTAGTTCCCCTCCTGATCTAAACTGCTTTCGCTTTTTCTTCCTGCCGACAGGCCGCCTCCTGCAGCGTGGTTGGAGAGAAGCTTCAGTTCCTCCTCAGCGTTGGATCCACAGCTGATCCCTGTAGATATACGGCGCGTTTAGCTCCAGTAGAGCTCCAGGTAAACGCTCCACATTCAGCCAGCTGCAGAATCCATGAAATAACCAGCTTTATTTACCTTTACCCAGGGAGGCCAGCGAAACCTGATTTTCCTCCTTGTTGTTGTGGTTTAGTTGAATGAGGTGGTTTGTTGAAAGTGATGGGCGGCGGTGGATTGAATTACCGCTGGCTGCAGCATCAGTACAGATAGATGGAGGTTCCTTCTGCGCTTGGACCTCATTAAACATCCGTATCAGGGAACAGATCACGTTCTATCAAAGGACATATTCTAATATAATCAGATCTTCAATGTTTACCCATGTTACTTTACAGTACCAGCATTAAAGGTGTCTGGATTCACATCGGGTCGTCCTGCCCCTTAATCCCATTAAGCTTCCATCCTGTTCAGTCTGAACTCTCCACTCATGTAGAGTAACGGCCGACATGAGGTAACCCGATTGAATCAGAGCTATTTTTAGCGCCATAAGGTGCTTGTCACCTTCCTAATGTTGTTCTTTTAATAGAGTGGGAGTAACATGCTGGCTTGTTTTTGTTGTGATCATGGATCCGCCATTGTTCCAGGAACACAAAGGAAGTCCTCTCGTCTCTTTTTGTTTTTTTTTCGCTCTCCCTGCTTTAGATTATCCTGGAAAAGTCAAAGGCTCGTTAGGTGTTTCCAGGCTAGAAAACGGGGGGGTTATAGAGCGCCTGGCCAGTTTTTGGATAGAAAAGAGTTTGAGTTGCACTGTAGAGCGCACAGCTGCGTCACGTTACCAGGAAGAGCCTCGACACACATGCATCCCTCTCAGTGCAGGATCCATCTTGGAAATGTAAACACAGCAGCAGGAACAGCTAAACCGCTCATAGTAATGTGGGGACGGTCTGATAAAGATTAAACCCGTTTATACATGGCTCACAAGTTAGATACTATAAACTAGCTTCCATAAAAGAAATGCCTCCTTTACTGAAGACTTTTGGTCTGTGAATCTCATTAAAACCTGACTATTAAAGTGCTTTTGGTTGGTATGTGTCCTTAATTAGCAGATATTAGCGAGGTGGGATGAAATTCTCACAAAGCGAAAGTAAGAGGTTCATTAAGCAGGACTCTGACGGGTCTTTGAAGGTTTTCAACTATAAAAAAGAAGTTAGATTACAGCTATAAAAAGAGATCTGTCTTAAATGCTGATTTTCTTTGAGTCGATGGTTGTTGATCTGTCGTCATTTTTTGTTTAAGCGCTCCATTCTGGTGTTTGCTGTGTGTAGCTGAAGTGTGTCAAACTGAACTAAGTTGCATCGTTGCTGCAATTTTTGAACTGATAAATGACCAAATCATGCCGAAATTAGGGATGACAGTAATAGATTTATTGATCTTATTGATCGACTAATAAGTTATTGATAAGCAGCTTTTGTAGAAACCTTAGTTTTTTCTTGTATCAAGAGGATTGTTCATTAACTTCTAAACTTTATGGAATGGAAATGTTCTGAAACACTCTGTGATACAAAATGACAATAAAATCAGGAACTAGCTGTGGGTCTAAAATCTAAAATTTAAATCAAAGTTTATTTATATAGCACTTTACAACAACACTAGGAAGACCAAAGGGCTTTACAGAACGATAAAAACATTGCAAAAAAATTATACTAAAATCATAGGTATAAAATAATGTGTCCTAAGTATTAAATCCAGCTTAAAAAATGAGTCTTTAATCTGGACTTAAAAAGGTGCAGATCAGTGAGAACCCTCAGACAGAGGGGCAGGTTGTTCCACAGTTTGGGTGCGGTGACCACAAAGGAACGATCAGCCCACTGTTTATACCATCTAGATACGGCCGAGGCGGTGAGGAAGTCGGGGCAAGTTTATGCAACAACAGCGGGACATGAGGGCAAATAAGAGCGGGGATCCAGGTGGAAAAAGGGTCCCAGCGCTTCTCGCGACTCTCTTCTTCTACCTTCTTCACGCATTCTTTTCCATAATGGCGGTCATACAAAACAAAACAAGCTGATAAGGTACCAAACAGGAAATACGCATAGAGTAGTGCGGATGTAGATTTGACCAATCAGGGGCCTCCTGTCTGCGGTCACTAGTGATGTCATGAGATGAGCCGATGCTTTGAGGCGCATGTCGAAGTAATGGAGGGGGCATTTCCCCAAAAGTCGGGGGCTCATTTAGGAGAGGGGCCAAAATTGATGACGCCGCCGAGGCCTTGAGCATCACGTATACCAGTGTGACCTATGGGGATGGTTCAGAAAGCGCAACAACTTTGAGAGGCTTTTAAACAGCCTCAGTATTCTTTTTTTTTGGATTGGTATCTTTATTTCGAACATGCAAGAGAAAAACAAAAAAAAATAAACAATAAAACAATGTTTAAAAACATTGGAGAGAAAAACAACAAACAAGGTACCCTTCTTTCCTGAGTTAATATACCTCTATTACATGTGCGAAAAGGAGTAGGAAGTTGTAGAACTTATGTGCTCCTACCCCTTTAATTCTTGTATTTCTTCAATGTACAATATTTATAATGATGTTGCTATATATATCCATATTAATACATACCTACCTACACATATACATACATGAATATGTATACACATATACCTTCATACATTTATACAAATAAACAAGACAAAAAACACAAAACTTTCTACAATGCTTCTCTTTACCTTTTGAAAATAATTTCTTTGTACATTTTTTTGAAAAAGAATATGTTTGGGCATTGCTTTAGGTTCTCATTTAGTTTGTTCCACAATTTAACGCCGCAAAATGATAAACATAATCTTTTCCTTGTTGTTCTACATCTATTAGTCCTAAAATTTCCCCTTCCCCTTATATCGTACCCTCCCTCCCTTTCAGAGAATATCTTTTGTTTGTTCCCAGGCAATATGCTATGTCTTACTTTGAACATGAATACTGCAATTTGGTATTCTATTAAATCCTGGTATTTTAGCAATTTAGATTTTAGAAATAAGGAGTTTGTATGATCCCGAAGTCCGGCGTTGTGAATGATTCTTATTGCTCTTTTTTGCATTATGACTAGTGGCTGTAGTGAGTGTTGATAAGTGTTCCCCCAAACCTCCACACAGTAATTCAAATAAGGTAACAGTAGTGAGCAGTATAGGATGTGAAGTGCTTTGGAATCCAGAATCAATTCAGTCAAGATGTGCAAGTTTATCGGAGGGTTGCCGTCAGTGGGATAGAATGTTGGGAGCAACATGTGGGGGAGGGGTTACTCCTTAACCTGCTGCTTGGAGCTACCTTGGTACTATGAACAATCCCATTTCCAGCCCAGTTGTAGTCGGGTAATCTTGGACCTTCACCATTTTCATGCAGACTGATCTTCAAACCTTTGAGTTCATCAGCGTGTGGAAGCAGCTCAGGATGACCATTCTTTGTAGTTTCCCTGTACTGAAGATGTGGAGACCACTTCCCTGGAGTCAGAAAACACCCAGCATTGCCTGAACTAGAGGTGGGATGAGGATGGATTCCTGCTTGATGAGGCCCCCTCAATTCCAGGGAAAGGATCTCAGCTCTGCTGCGTATGACGACATTTTGTAGCATCTGTTCTAACATGACTGTGCAGCGTTTGCTGTGAATAAAGTCGCCTGACTAGTTTGAACCCTGACCTCATCCCTGCAGAGCATCATCTGAATGATTCTTCTCCCTGTAAACACAAACCTTAACGCTTAAGTCAGGGTGACGCTGTGCTCGCTCTGAAGGTTTGATGACTCTCCTGTCAAGCACCTGGAGCAATCACCCAGTTTTCCTGTGCTGGGAGTTAAGAGGGTGATGCAATAACTTCTTCTCTGCCATCTGAGTCAGTCTGATCTGGTTCCCTCCAGGCTCTTCAACCTAATAACTGTTTTCTGCCGTGGCTTGTTATTCTGCTTCAAAGAAGCTCCCTCTTTCTGAGAAAGCCTTTTATTATTTTTCAGGAAATATCCGCATCATAATGATGCCACATGTCTAAAACAACAATCTCACTTCGCTGTTTTGAAAACAAACACTTCCTCCTGGATCGCTCACAGTTCTCCTTTACCACGATCATAATTAACGATGTTTGGGTTTGTCGGTTGATCCAGAAATCAGTCTGTTTCCGTCACAGGCTGTGATGTTGCTGTTGGTATCTGATAAGGTCATTGTTTGCATCGCATCAGTCCAACACTGGAATCCAGACCTGTTCAGGCACATTACCCACTCTATTGGTTTCTTCTACAGACAGAGAAGGGTTATAATTCCTGAAGGGCTGGAAGAAACCAGTCTTAGTGAAGCGAAATTAAACATTCAGGATTTAGATGGATAGATGGTCATAAAACAAAATAGATCAACAATCATTGTTATTTGCTTTCTGGGGTGTATAGATGGCTAAAATATGTACCGTAATCAAAGACAAAAACTTGACTAAAAAAGATTAATTTAACATGAAATAAGTTGATGGAACATCTATTAATCTAAGGCTTAATATTAGGGCTGCAACTAACGATTGTTTTGCAAATCGTTAATCTGTTGATTATTTATTTTCATTTATCGATTAATAATCAAATAGAAAAAAGTTCCTTAAAAATTATTTTTACAAAATTAAAACAGGTGAAACTAAAAGTTTTCCATTTGAGGAGTTCCGGATAGAGCATATTGATAGGTGAAAATACATCAACATTTTTTATCTTAAATGTAAAATGTTGATATATTTTTGTATAATCTTGGTATACTTACTGCTCTAAGTGTTTTACTCTTTCAGCTCCATTTAACGATAAATCAATTATTAAATTAGTTGACGATTGTTGAAATAATCGATGACTCCGTTGAATTGTTTCAGCCCTACTTGATCTAAATATTAAATACGCAATAAAATTTTAAAATTAACTATTAAATGTCACAATAGATAATTAAAAATTCATTTTGGATGATTAGTCCAATAATTAAATGTAACTTAAAAGCTGGTGAAGATTCCCAGTCATCCGGGTCATAGTCTTTACAAAAAAAAGAAAATTAAAAACAATCCACTGGAAGTTTGAAGACGTTTTGGTTCCCATCAAGGAAGCTTTTTAAATTCAGAATGTCAGGAATAGCGTTGAGTTCGAGGTTTTATACAGTAGCCCAACAAAGCCTTGTTTTGGCTTAGAAAACATGCAAATTGGAACCGACGAACAGCAAAGGGGGTCTTTTGGCTTCTTTTGTTGGATTTTGGGTTTTGTAGGGTATGGGGCATTGCAGGCTAAAAAGCCTAACGACACACATATATATATATATATATATATATATATATATATATATATATATATATATATATATATATATATATATATATATATTTATTTTCACTTGTTGACATTTATATGAAGTAAACTTTTTGTACAAATAGAAAATCTTTTATTTTCTAAATCAGACTAAAGCTTTACTAAACGTTCACATATGAAATGACATATTTGACTAAAACTAATTAGTTTTGTTTTTTTCCATAAGACTAAAATACATATAACACTAAAACGGCTGCCAAAGAAAACATTGCATGTATAAATATAAAGTAATCACATTTATTTTTAGGGTGTCTCCAGTTTGTTGTCGCAGCCTGAGCTGTTTGGGCTAGAAAAAATGATTCTCTCTGGGTTTAGGATCTGAAGAGTTTCTTGGCCACGAACCCAGTTTATCCAGTGATGTTATGGTTACTGAGACACTTGTTATGTTCTGCTCTTCTGATATTTAGCTTAATGGGGCTGGAGAGGGAAAAATGAACAGTTTGTTCATCACTGGACAAAGTTACTCAGGGGAGTTTTTATTAATGACTTATTTTGGTTTTTAGGTACAAATTTGACTTTTTTTTTCTTAAACCTGATATTATGAATTTGTTCTTGTAATTATGAATTTATTTCTGTAATTTAAATGTATTTATATATATATATAAGATATATTGGTGACAATAGTTGAATAAACTTTTGGCTCTCAAAATGGTATCGAAGCCCTATTTGATAATGATTCAACCATTTTAGTGCTGGATCAGGGTCCTCACAATACTGGTATCGGTGTAACACTAATATATATCTCAGTGTGGCCCCAATACTCCTTCTAGTATTACTTACCTTCTTCCTCTCCTTGCAGTTAGGGCTGGACCAAAACTAAATCATTATATGTTTGGTCGATGCAGCATAATTACCATCTTGATATTATTTCTTTTGCAGCTTTTTAATTACTTGTACGTTACAAGTACAGAAAACTTGTAACGGTGATCATTACAAGTACAGAGCAATGAAATTCACTCTTTGCTCAGGAACCCAGAGTGGCAGTCTGTTGGAGTGGGACTTGAACCCATAACCTCAGGATTCCAAGCGCAATCCTCTAACCACTTCTCTCTGAATATTAGCAAATAAAAGCTGCAGAAAGGCTTTTATTTTGAAAGTAGATGCTTCTGTTGAGGTACTGATAATGACTGGAGAGCAGCGAAGTTTCCTGCACTGCAAAATTTTTTTATCTAAATGAGTCATTTTTTTTCCCTAAAATAAGTACATTAGCTCTTGAATTAAGATGGTAAGTGAGACACTTTGCCAATAACAAGCCAATTTACATATAAAATAAGAGAAAACAATTACATTGTCTTATTTCAAGTGAGTTTTACCTAATTATCTAACTTTAAGAGGAAAGATAGTCATTCCATTGGCAGATCATCTTTTTACCTACTGAAATTAAGGGGTAAATACACTTAATTTAAGAATTTTTAACTCATCTTTCTTATGTTTTTTACAGTGTGTTGCTACTCTGTGATGAACCATTGTTTACTCTCTGCTCCTCAGCTTCAGCTCCACATGCAGGAAGTCCAGGATGAGATCAAAGTGAGCTGGGAAGTGTCCCATCTGGACGTTGAGGGGCTGCATGTCGCCCCCGTCCTCACACAGGTAAATCTGAAAGAAACTGGCACTTCTTTTTAAAATAGGTTGTTTAACGCCTGCTAACCAGGTTTAACAAGCAGGTGTTTGTGTTTATGTATGCATATAAAAATGCTTATTTTTCTTTAAATAATTCAACCTTTAAATTTAAGATCTTTTTTATAATAATAGATTAAAAACACAATTAGCTGCTGGTCAAAGATGCATATACAGATATTTTAACTCATTTAATAACTTAATTATTGAATATCTAGAGGTTGATTGGGTCTGGTTTTAATCTCTTAAGTATTTTCAATATTTGCTTTTCGTAGAATTATTGATGAATATGTGCTTAATAAAAGAAACTTAAGCATATCACCCACTGAGTTGTATTTATGGTAAACAAAAAAAGAAAATATGAAGTTAATCTTTGTTTATTAAATAAAGATTGATCAGCAGGAAGTGGAAAAATGTTCCATAAAAACAGGTTATCATGTTTCCCATCCTTTAATAAGCTGTGAATCTTCTCTCTCCATCAGGACTCTGCTAACGCCTTCAGTGCTGCAGCTCTAAAGGAGCGTCTGAGGCAGCTGCTGCGTGCGAGCCGTCCCTCTGTGCTGCTGAGCTGCAGGCCTGCTCAGGCCTCAGAGCGCAAGGTCAGACAAAGGCTCTTCCCTCATTCAGGAGGATCTTGTTTGCTTTGTTTGCTCTGCGCTTTCACTAAAAACAGCTTTGATCTGAAAGCCGCAATCAAACATATAAAGATAGTTTCTTTTTTAAAGAGATTACGATTGATTGTGACATTAAGTAGACAATTAAGCAAACAGAATTAAAACACAAAATGACTCAGAGCCAGACTCTCTAAACATTATGTTGGTTTAGTCCTTAGCTGAATAGTTTTTTAGGCTTAATAAAAACAGTACTTTTCAAACACAATGTTCATTAATCTGAGTTAAAAGGGAGCTTTTCTACAAGTGAAACCTGAAAAGTGCGGTGTGCATTTCCATTCAGCTTCCTTCCCTCTGGAAAATGTCATCTAGACTGATGGAGAACATTTCTGTTCATTGCTCTGTCAGACTGGACGGACGGAAGGAGGTCTAATTACAGATTAAGGCTCATTTTACTGTTTCCATACATGTCCTGAAAACTGTGAGGGTAAAAAATGCTTATTAGACGTGTTTCCATCCATTAGGAGGAATTAACCAAATATTTGCCGAGCATAATGTGGTCACATGTTCATGTTGCCTTCAGCTTTCATAAACAGGAAGTAGAGATAGCAGAACAGATTACAGATCAGTAATGGAGCAAAGTTTTGATGAATGAATCTGTTCAAGTTGTATTTACTTTATCATGTCGGCTAGTTTTAGTGATGGTTCTTATAATCCGGAGACGTAGAGAGAATATGATTTTAATCCTGCATTTCAGACGCTGCGGGTGAAAACAGCTGATCTTCGGTTAATGTTCACTGCGTCAGAACCGATGCGATAAATGTGTTTCCATCTTTATTAGCAGATTTTCTTCTTTAGAAAAAAGAACAACAGATTAGCATAAAAACTTTTCCAAACCTAGAAAGCTTCCATCATGCTCCTCTAAGGCGCTATTAAAGCTTAAAACAACGTTGATAGAAACCCATCTATTCTGATATATTGTTATGTTTTTGACTCAAACTTTTGCTTTGCAGCCTCAGCCGTATGTTTAGGGTCATTATCCTGCTGGAAGAGGAACGTCCTGCTCAGTCTGAGGTGTTTTAAAGCCTCTAAGATCTTTCCTTCCAGGTTTGCCTTTGCATTAAAGCCAAATCCCTCAGGAGTTTCTTTAAGTTTTGCATGTGGGGCCAGAAATTAGATTTTAATATCATCTTATTCCATCTAAATGTCTGCAGCTTTCCTTTCCTGAAGGACTTCAAGATTGTTTCTCAAAGCCCAGATCTGTAGGCAGCTGCAAAACGTTAATGTTCTCCATCCTGAGCTGAGGATCCATACAGATTCTCTCCAATAAAGCTCCTCTATTCTGACCTGTCAATGTAGCTCTCTTGTAGATTTGCAGAATTTAAAATTTCCTGTAGGTTTTCAAGTATATATCTATTTACATATGTGTATGTTGTTTAGTTATAGCTAAGAAATTACATCCATTTAACTCTCTTATATTTTACATTTATTCAAATCTTACGGCTCAGTGTTACTCTGTTGATTTTCTGACATCAGTTCTGCAGCTTTAATGCCAATTTTGGATCCTACTGATTTGGACTGAGAGCTCTGCTTGCTGTTGGTGTATCTGGTTGGTTGGATCGGTCGCTGTGGTCTGTAAAGTTTTCTGATCTTTGGTTTATCAAACAGGAAACTCACGGCAAAGTGATGTCGCCTCCGAAGCCCCCCCGAGCCCACGACTGGAAGCTGCTTGTAAAAAACACCCGCGTCACACTCAATCAGGAGGAGGATGCTGCAGGTAAGCTGCAAGTCTCCTCAGTTTCATTGTTCCTGTCCTGTAAGGCAAGTTTAACAGAACTGGGCCTCCTTCATATCACCTGGATCCTCCAAACACCCCCACCATGAATCCACCATGGGGAGTAAAACTATGTTTCTACCTTCAGAGGAAACTGACAGAAAACCACCGTAGACTAAAAACTATGAGGGCTGTGAAATAGTGACATTTTTTCATGTCCTGTCTAATGACTAAATAGAAAAAAAGCTCCAGCAGCGTCTCATTTGGCCATGGTTCCGCTTTACAAAACCTTTCTTTGTGTTCTTAGCATCAGTGTTTCCAATAGGATTTTAGACTGTGGTGGGAAAGTCTCTGACCCTCGGGGGTTTTGCACATTTTTAAGGTGTGGTGTAACCCACTTAAAGGGGAAACCCTGTTTTTTTTTTTTGTTTTTTTTACTATTGGGCCCTTTTGATTTAACAGAATATCTTCAGAACAGCTCCAAATGACACAAAACTCAATGGGGTGAGTAGAACATGATGTATGTTTATGTAATAACATAAAATCAAGGGCCCAATGTAAAAAACAAAGTTCCCTGCGTTATTCCTGCGAAAAGCTCATCGCATTTTTGTAGAAATTTTCTACATTTTGGGACAATAATAAAGAGTTTGTTTATATACATGTTTAAGCCAGAATGAATTGACATTTAAATATGACTTCCCTACGACTTTAAAGTACTTTCAGAAGTTTACATTCTGAATGTGACCGGACTTTTCCTTTAACACAATTGGAGCTGAATTTCTGCAGTTCAATTTTTGCTTGTGAATAAATTAAAATACCTAATAACACAGGATAAAATTGTTATGAATATAATGTTTGAAAAAGGTCTGGGGCTGTAACTCTTTAATAACCACAAGCTAACTGTGGTGTAGCTTCCTGCATGGACCTTGTTCAACGATTAGTGCTCATTTTATAGGAGAATCACCAGGTGTAATATCTTCCTTTAATAACTGTTTTAAAACCAGCTTGGTCCCACAGGTAGTATTTAGCTACTTGGTGTGACCTCATCGTAAGCTCCATGTTTATCATAGAGCTTCTGTTGTTCAGTAAAGCTTCTTCTACATACACATTTTTTAAATTGAATATGTAAAATAAAACTCGACAGAAAAACAACAAATTATACATGTTTATGAATTAAAACAGGTTAGCTCCAGCTCATGTTATCAGCCTGTTAGGATGATAATCTCACTCTGTTGTGCAGCGCTCTGATTCATTTAGGAAGGAAATGTTTCCTGAAACAGGAGGAAGGAGGCAAATTAGATCTCTCTAATTAGCAGAATCAGACGGACTGATGCAGAGACAGAGTTCTGAATGGATGCTTTGCTTTTTACCCAACTAGAGAGGGTCTGCATGAACATCGACCTAAACGTAGTTTAGTTTTGCCCATGCAGGAGTCCAGGGCAGGGAGCCTGTGTTTTCTGCTCTGTAACCTCAGCTAAACATTGTTTGCTCTGTAAAGTAACACCCACATCAGCTGCGCCACACCCAGTGATGTCGGACAGAGCAGGATGTGATCAGGAGGGAGCGACGCTCCCAGGATGACAGTAAAATTATGAGCTTGTTAAAGCATATGGTCAATTATTCACTTTGAAGACCTAAACACCATCCTCTCTGTGTTAGAATAATAATAATTAAATAATTGAACTTTCATCGATCTCACATTGGAGAATTTTACCTCTGCATTTAACCCATCCCCTTGGGGAGCAGTGGGCTGCCATCGTGAGGGGCTCAGGGAGCAGTATGGAGTTAAGAGTCTTGCTCAGAGACCCAGAGTGGCAGTCTGTGAGAGTGGGCCTCAAACTCACAACCTCAGGATTCCAATAATAGGGATAATAGTCATACCACTACCTCACCATTGTTCCTTACCTACTACACTTTAATGTAAAAGTCAATCCACCTTTATATAAGCCATCCTGATTGTACATTTGTCACCTCAAATCTCTGTGTTACTCATTTGTATTTTTTATTTTTTTATTTTATTTATTTTTATTCCTAATGCATCTTTTCCTCTTTGTTTGCACCTTCTTTAAGTACTATGTCAATAAAGCTCATCTAATCTAATCTAATCTAAGCTCTAGTCCCTAACCATTAGGCCATCACTCCCCCATGACTCTTTAAAGGTCCCATATTATAGAAAACTCCATTTAAAAACATTTTGTAACAGCCATAGGTGTCCTGAAGCCTGTGTATGAAAATCACAAAGAAACTAAATCCTTTCACCTCCATCATTGCCTCTCTCCACCTTTTATCTAATGTGTGCTTAAGATGTTCTGTTTCCCCTGATGATGTCATCAAGGGAAATAAGCTGTCCAGAGAGATCTGAAGCAGCTTATTGGTAAAGCTACAGCTTTGTATTATTCCACGCTCCTAGGCTATCTTTACGAACTGTGAGTGCTTGTCATGGTTTCGGGGGGCGTGGCATTCGGGAGGACAGGGGGGCGTGGAAAGCTGAAATGGCTAATCCAGAGGAGGGCTGAAGAAGGAGATTTTTGGTTCATGCTGTTGGCCTAATCTGAGAGGAATTTTCTTCCCGAACAGGAAAACCACGCTGGAGGCCTCATTGTTAATGCCTTTCATTTCCCCTATAGAAGTCGATTGCTCACATGCTGAAATCTCTGTTAATCTAGCTGCTTTATGGTCTCAGGACCAGAACCTGCTCATGGTCCCTCGTACTCTTTACAGGACCTTTCATGTGGTCGCGCCAGCGCTCTGGAACGACCTCCCTCTTTCCATGGACTAACTTGATTCTGTTTTTTAAGAGTGAACTGAAAACCTATTTGTTTAAGAAAGGATTTTAATTCCAGTAGATTAAGGGATGTTTTATGACCATGTCTTTTGTGACTGTAAATGTATTTTATTTGTATTTTAATTTTGTGAAGCACTTTGTTACCTCTATGTCTATGAAAGGTGCTATATCAATAAACATTACTTTCTTACTTTATTAATATGCCTACCATCCTTTTTCCTGACTTTTGAATAATTGTCAGTGGCTGATCTGATCTCCTCTGTGTCTGCAGGCAGCATCAATCCTCTGTGTGTTCTGCAGCTGGATGATCCTCCACAGAGGTTTAGCACATCTGTTATGAAGAACACAACCAATCCTACCTGGGATCAGCCGTTTGTCTTGTAGGTTTGACACCGTTTCCCCGACTTAATTTATCACTTTTATAAAGATACAACTATATGTGTACAACTGGATATGTATTTGGGTTTATTTATTTTGTATTTACCTCCAGTGAGTTGAATGGACGATCAAAAGAGCTCTGTGTTCAGGTGTTGAATGACGGTCTTCCTCCAGAAGGTAAGGCATCTCTGGGTGATACTGTCTGTCCATGGATGTGCTGCAGCGGGGACCATAATGTGGCTCTTGTGCTGGTTCAGACTCTTTACTAGGTCAGGTGTGTTTGCCTTTTGATCTTGTGAAGAAGCACCCCAAAGGACAGCAGACGTTTGCACTAAAGACCAAAGACACAGTGACTGGATCACTGACTACTGAGGTTGGCCCACCGGACTTTTTCAGCTGATGAGTGTGGTTTCTTCTTCTATGAACAAAAACACTAACCTGACTTCAACCTTCCAGTTTACCTATCTAGAGCCCAGCGAGGTGCGGTCCTGGCAACCTCCAACCCCAGCTGCCAGTAAGAGGGTGGAGATGGACCGTACCGTCATGCCTTGTGGCACCGTGGTCACCACCATCACGGCTGTGAAGAGCAAGCCAGGGCGACCTCTGCCTCTCAACAGCACTGGTAAACGCTGCAAACAAAACAGCTTTTTGGGGTTGGATGTTTCTTGGTGTTTTTTTCCAGGATTTTTCCTTTCACGCTGGAAGAAACTTGGAAGGTCAAAATTACTGGAAAATTCTGTTTCTTTTGGTGAATATTTTGCCTTAAGCAGGCCTAAATCCAGTAATAACCTTGAAGTGGGGTTCAATGTCTATGACAGGGTGTCTGCGGGTCATTAAATTATTATTTTTTAAATTAAGGCCTTAATTGGCATTAAAGTTCATTAAATGTGATTATTGTGGCATTTAAAAAAAACGTTTAAAAAAAATTTTCCTCAGATATTTTATATCAGACATAACTGGTTCAGCGTGTTTGCGCAAAACTGCTTCCAGATGATCGTAAAGCTGTATGTTTGGAAAAAAAGCTTGAGGGGAAGAAAAAGCTAGAGAATTCGAATTTCAACTCAAATGTAAAACTGTCCGATGTTTTCAATCGTTGCATGCAGCTACAGCCAAAACTGTACCACCAAACCACAGGGATTAAAAGTCAACAGGTCACGGTGTATGTCCTCACACTGTGCGGCCCGACGCTCTGATGCGACCTTACGGCGGCTGACTGAATTTCAAGCATGTTTGATTATTCTCCCGACTTTACGATTCCTGATCGGGAGTTGTTTGCGAGAAGCTGATTGCCCCTTGTTACCCCCTGTATATTACACGATGCACTATCGGAACACGGCCTTGTCTAAAAATTCTCGCACGACTGGAAAATCGTCCCGAAAAGGGCAAAAAATAGCATAGTGTATGCCCGGCTTTATACACTTTCAGCAAATCGTAGCAGCGAATCGTGAAGCTTTCACAACTGGTGGAGTAAGATGATAAATCACACTTTTTCCAAATCCTGTTGGGAGATAAGCAGCCATCTTTCCATCTACAAATGCACATCTACAAGTGCTTCTCTTTGTTCTATTTTAGCTAAAACAGAGTCAATTGCGGTATCGGCAGGTGAGTCCTCCAGCGTAGCCGTGTTTTTTATGCCCCGGCAAGCCCCTTCTGACTGTCGTCATTAATACAGGTCCTGCCCCAAAAAACACTGCTGGCGTGTCATTGGTCCCAATTCGCTGGTTGTCACATGACTGACATTTTAGCAGGAGTCTTTCAAGATGGATTTGTTGTGATACTCAAAACTCAGAGGCTTAGCACCAGGTTAGTAATCTGAGTATAAATAAATGATTTTATTTTTCCTACCAGTTAAAGGCTGTTGGTAAATGATCACTTCTGTATTAAATATGTAATTCCCTGCTGGGTTTTTTTCTTGGGGAATTTTCCCAAAGGGTATTTCCCTGGTGGACTTCTCCTTATGTAGCCTTGTGGTTATAGTTAGTGTTGCACCTATACCAGTATCTGGCAGGACCCCGATCCAGCACTAAAATAGTGGTATCGGTATCGGCGAGTACCAACAAATAGGGCACTGATACCATTTAGAGAGCCAAAAGTTTATTTAACTATTGTCAGTCATTCCAGGTAGGCAATAAAAAGTTCTACTGGATTCACTTTGTGTTTCCTACTTCACAAAGGTAGACAGCAGCTTGACAAAGCCATGATGGCAATTATTTTACATCAAATTAGTATTTAGTTCTTCATATACACACACATCAATTTCAAACAGATGGTATCGGTATCGGGGCCAAAAAATGGCATTGCCGCAACACGAGTTCTAGTGAGTTTATTTTTCAATGGGACTATCACAGTTCTCTAAAATATGATCAATTACTTCAGGACTTTCTTCCAGTTTGTTCAGGAAGAAAGCCCTTCCTTGTAAAAAAACAACTTTCTTCTTCCTGTTTCTTTCTAATTTCTCTGGAAGAAACTCAACTCTGCGGCTTTTTGTTCAAGGCTTGTTACTCCTCTCGAGATAATCAAGGCTCAACGTCGTTACTTATGGTTTTAACAGCCATTTATTGTGGACAAGTCTTATAAGGCCCCAAAAGCCTTGATTATCTCTAGAGGAGTAACAGTCAGAACTAGGTGTGTAAAATAATCGGATGATACGATGCATCGTGATTCTTTAAATTGATTCACGGTGACGCATTCTTGATGCGTTAGAATCGTACCATTTTTTAAAATTATTAATTTTAAAAAATGAATAAATAAAATTGCATGAATGGTTGGCTAACATCAGCCAAAACAAGTGTAATACAACTTCCAGTCCAGTAGATGTCGCTGCAAAATGTGTTGAAGCACGCTGCCTTGTGGGGTCACACAAGTATCGCAGTGGGATACTGTGTCGCAGTCATTCAAAACAAAACATGGAGGGAGAAAATATTGTAATGCGTAATCGCAATAATTCAAGTATCATGATGCAAATGTGATAGAATCGCAGATCGGGTCTGTGAATCGTGATTCTGAATCGAATCAAGTACTTTCTTTGGCAATACCCACCCTCTAGTCAGAACTCATTGGCCGCATAAACTCCAGAGGAATAAAGATAACTTATACAGCTTTTCTCAGAAAACCAGTCTTATAGCTTTTTGGTGAAACTTCTTGAAAAAACTTGCAAAAAAAAGAATTGTGTCAATCAATCTTTCCCATCAGCAAAAATGTGAAATGCAGAACAAAAAACATAGGTTCCTCCTTACATTTTAATGAGCTTTTTAACCAACCTACATAAACATACATTTACTAAAGGTTATTTATTTATCTATTTATGATTGAACTTTTAATTTCAATACTAGTATGTATTAACTTGTTTTTAACTAAATATTAGAATATTTAAATGAGTTGACTCTGGTGGCAGCTACACTGCTGTTGAAAAGGTCAAAGGAAACAGAGTAAACCTAAGCCCCAATAATCCATCCCTCCCATCATCCCACCAGTTTGACCATCAACACTTAGTTGGTCTGGATTTAGTTTATAGATTTTCTGCTCTTTGACAGGTTTAAATATCTGCATCTTGATCCTTGGATCATTTTAGAGTCTTTTTTTTTTCTAATAACCTATTCGGGAAGAACAACAGCCTGTCTTTTGTCTCTTCAGAGCCGACCCTGAAGACGGTCGACAGCAAGGCCAAGCTAGCTGAGCGCAGAGTTTCAGAGCAGGCGTCCATACTGGGGGGCACAGTGAGCAAGGCCTTATCGTCCTCTGACACCGAGCTGCTCATGCTCAATGGAACAGACCCCGTGGCTGAAGCGGCGATCCGACAGCTCCACCAGTCGGCCAAGCAGAAGCTCAAATCGCCAGTGAAGAAGAGCACCATCATCATCTCAGGCATCGCCAAAGTAAGGATGAGTCATGGGGGCCGAATGCGCCCCTCCATCCCCGGGTGACGAGTTAATTAAGTTTTTTTCTGTCAGTTGGAAAAAAGAAACAATCCTCTAGATGATAAACTGTTTGGCTTTTGCTTCCGGCTGAACTCACATGTGACCGGGTGACTTCTGGCTAGAAATGTTGCTTAGATACGGTGTTTGAAATGGAAATCTGCCTCTTCCCTCAGACGCCCCTGTCTCAGGATGACGAACTTTCTTTGATGGCGGGTTACGCAGCACAGATGGATGCCTCGATGTCCGAGAGCAGCTCCACTCAGGACATGAACGCGGCCGTCGCATCGGGTGCCAGCAGCAGTCCTCCTGAGGGGTCCGAGCCCCACAAAGGTCCTGCTGAAGTTGGCCAACCTCCAGAAGACTGGGAGAGTCAAGCTGAGGAAGCGCTGGACAACACATCCCTGTCCATGTGTGTATCTGAGGCCAGCTGTAAGAAAAGCAGAGGTGAGAAAGTGTTCATTACCGTTCCATGAAGATCATGTCTTTCATGAAGAAGTAAAACTTATTTAATCAAACTTTTCTTCTTCTCAAAGTCTTACTGAAGTCCTTGCTGCCTCAAATGTCCATTAAGTGAGCAAATAAAAGACTTTATACATATTAACATGCATAAAGATATTCACACACATTTTCATTCATACAATTATTACTCATAATCCACAAGTCCACAAGCATTGTAAAATAAATATATATATATATATATACATATATACCAATTTACATTATCTCAAAAATAGATTTCTGGGGCAAGTAGTTTTGGCCGTCAGGAGAGTACAAATTTTGCAAAAAGTATTTATCACTCAAAATTACTTTTAAATCACCGACATTCGCTGAAAACGACCCACCCACAAGCGTTACCCGGCCATTTTTGTTGTTTTGTACAAATTCTTGTGTGATTTGAAAAAGCTGCGTGATTTTCCACTAGATGGTGTGATTCAGCTATTGGGAGAGAGAGTTCTGCAGAGCAGCAGCTGGATGATGAATTTAATCTATACTATAATACACGCTGGATTAAAAATGATCAGTCAGGGATTTGTGGAAAATAATAATAATAACTGTATGCGATCAGTGTAAATATTTCTATCATATGGCAGTCTTCTGTACGGTGGTCATACATTAAAAAACTGTTCATTAAATTTTATTCTCTTAGACATTGGGTGGTGCATTTAAATGTTATAGAGCTAAACATGTTAAATTGGTGAGTAGTAGTAGTGTAAGTTTTTAACCTGTCAAGTTTTTTTAGATTTTAACATTACAATTTATCTTTTCCAAGCACACAACAGTTTAAACAAAGTTTAGTTTGAAAGAATGTGCAGGGAAGGATTGAAAAGCATGTTAACCGCGGTAATGTAGGCTTGAGTTCATTATCTGGCGCATGCAGATACACCAGGAACCTGGAAACTTACTGAATTACAAAAACATTTAAAAACAAACATGTTTTCATTGATTTATATACAAAATGAATATTAGAACTATATTTATCAAACATACTAGGCAAGTAAAAAATGTTTCTGGGCAAATGAAATGTGAAAGCCACTTGCCCCTGTATACGCGTCAACCCCTGTATATATATATTATATATATATATATATATATATATATATATATATATATACAGCATATATATATATATTTACCATCTTCATCTTCAGTGACTTATGCTACGTTCATCACTTATGCTACGTTCAGACCTTTGAACTGCAGAAGCTGCCCTTTACATGCAACGCCAATGGTTGATGCGGATCAATGCGAAACAAGAGATCCTGCAGCACTTTTAGAGCAGCAGGAGCAGCGCGTCGGTAGCTTCTGAGCATCTGAAAAGGCGGATTAGACTTCTGCAGCCGCACACATCAAATGTGGCTTGGGTCTGGTCATGAACCAGTTTTGCTGGTATGCTTCAGCACCGTCGGTCTGGAATTTCTAGGGATGCACTGCAGTTTCCCGCCAAAGCACAAGGGGGAGCCTATTACAGAACTCGTGAGAACTTGGACGATTGGTCGCGAGTTAATGGAGTTGGTAAAAGATCGACAATCCCTTCGGCCGTGGTTGTCCATTGTAGCTTATCCCTGTTTTTATATGTGTGTGTTTGTGTATGTGCACGCATGTACGCATATTGCCATTACCGCGGTTTTTGTTGTTATGTTTAACTTTTGGAAAGCACGACGACGCATTCTTCCAAAACAATCCACTGGACTTGTTTCCAAGTTTTTTCGCTTCCCATCCTGGAAGCTTTTTCCAATTCAAAATATCAGAAATAGTTGCTAAAGCTACAGTGTGTAACTTTAGTTTAATATCTAGCGTCAGACTGCAGACCCGCAGCAACATGAACATCTTCCTCCCCCTACAGTAAGTATCGGGTGAGCCGCATACGACAAAAATGTCTTCATTCCATGACGCCCCAAGCATCACCTATACCTTCTCAAGTGATGAGGTTTGTTTACATAGATACTTGTACAGATATGGTATTTCATTATTCTGTATAGGTATAGATTTCTACGTAGACTTAAGATAATAAATATACCCGTTATTTTTCACATCGTGTTGTGACGCTTTTGGCTATCTCGTCACCGCTGGGTTTGTTGGTTCTGGGCGCCGTCGTAGCTAAAGATGTGTGCCTCCATGGCTGCGAGACCCGCTCCTATGTAAATATAAATAATCTAATTCTAAGGCAACGGAAATATTAAGGTTAAGAGGCTTGAGTCAGCTCGTAGATGATGATAAATAACATAGTTATGTATAATATATTACATTTCTTGACTACTATATCCCTGTAATTATTATTACACACTGTAGCTTTAAGTTCGAGGTTTTATAAAATGGACCAAAAACAAAGCCTTGTTTTAGCTTTTTAGAAATCATGCAAAAACCGCAAACCTTATGAACAAGTTTAAACAGCTTCAAACTTAGAAACAAAAATCCACTTTTTGAAATGATACATGACCTGGATGACTGAGAATCTTCACCAGCATATTTATATACTCTGCGCCTCAATAGGTAAACATGAAGTTACAATTTTATTTTATTTTTAAGGTGAAATAATCGCCAGCTGATTCCTTTCCATATCAAATTGTTTTAGAAAAATGTCCTCAGTTATAGTGACATTCATGTCAGGCAGGCCTAGTTTCCTTTAGAGACAGTTTTAAACCCCTGCGCTGCTCGTTTCTCTTTAGTCATTGTGCTGCAGGAACCACAGACCACTAATCTGTCATCAGATGATGGAGCCCGTCTGTGATTGGTTGAAAATAACCCACAATAATAATAACAGATCACTTCACTTTTCATGGTCAGACTCTGTAAATATCTGTTGATATTAATGATTGTTGCCTGTTTTTATTGCCGTATGTTGTTGTTACCCAGTGATGCAGTCTGTTTCCTTTGTGCTTTTCTCTCCTTTCCTTCTGCTGTTTGAACCTTTTTGAACTTTTCACCACTGCCATCTTAGAGGAGAGCAGTGCTAAGCAGACTTTATGCCTCGATGAGTAAGTTACTACATGAGAGTTATTGACACTGTAGTGTGTAGTCCTGCTAGTGTTATTAGAGTCTAGGAAGATGATTGAGCTGAGTAGTGTTGTGTTTTCAGCCTAATCATAATAAATAGAGCTGGGTCCTCCACCGACAGATCTGACTGAAACAGAAGGAAAAGCCTGGTCCTCATTTATCAACTGAACACAAAGCAAAACAAAATCTGCTGTCATTCTGACACCAGCTTTGGATGCATCTGTTTGGATCGAAGAAAACGATTCACTTTGATCCAACTGGCCTCAGATCAGTGAAGAACAATAAACATCAGAGGATGATTAGAGGAAATGGCAAAAAATAAAACCCAGAACATGCATCAGGAGCCGTCGCATCATTTACTTGTGTCTCTGTTTTTCACGATTTCTGCGGGGGAGGTAGCTATGAATAAATATTTATTAACCGCTGACCATTGGAGCGCCTGGGGGCCGGCCGCCGTCCACGCGGTTTCATGAATCATGTGGAGCTGCACCAAAATCTGTGGCGCACTGCAAAAGCTTATCTACAAATAAATCAAATTTTGTTTAACTGAGTGAATTTGTCCTTAATTTGAGCAAATACAATACCAATCATTTTGCAAATGGAAAAAGACAATTTACATTTAAAATAAGAAAAAAATGATTTCATAGTCTTATTTCAAGTGTATATTATGTAATTGGACTTATTTTAAGAGTAAAACTCCTCATTCCATTTGCAAATCATCTTATTTACCTGTCTCACAAATTAAGGATAGGATGCACTTAATTGTCAGACATTTTGACTTATTTCATCAGTATTTTCACAATGTTGATGGCCGATTCACAAGTTCTTTTTTCATGCAAAATGTAAGGGTTAAGTGGCGCCTATGGTGCTGTGTGCTGGCTCTATGTGTGTTGTGTAATCCGCGACTTTTATGACACCTCATTGAGGAGATGATGGAAAGAGTGGCTGAATGTAAGGAGACCAGGTAAGTTTTTTTCCACTCATCACCATTAATCTGTAACCCACGCGCGCTCCATCTCTTTCACAGCTGATGTGAAAACATGGGGAAAATTGTAATTGGACCCTTTGCTCGCTGTTCAACCACTTCACATCGGGTGTGAACCGTGACCTCAAGCAGGTGCAGCGGTAAAGCGCAGCGAGTTTACATGCAAAAGTCAATGGTTGACGCTAGCCAGAGTAGGTGCAGCAAAGCGTCCTGCAGCGTGCTTTTGAGCCGCGCAGGTGCAGCACGCCGGGATCGCTTAAGCATCTGATGCACCGCCAATCTCCAGCTGCTGCTGCGTCAGATGGAAAATTTTGCTTTGCAAGCTGGACGCCAGCCAAGATCAACTTCAATCAGAGCAGTTTTCGATCTTTGGGAGCGTATTGCATGACCACAGCCTCTTGATGAAAAGAGGTGAGAGATGATGAAAGCGGCGGCTGAGGGAGTGTAGCTCATGTGGGAGGAGAATGAGTGTTTTTTCTGACGCATCACCATCGCTATGCATCTACTTCCTACAGCCGGCGTGAAAAGGTGAATCAATGAACGCTGTGCTCGGCCAAGTATCCCGGGGCCTGGACAAAGGGAACTTCCACCGCCGACATCGTGGTGTGAAGCGCCGTTCAAAGTAAGGCTGCGAAGCGGGCGCGGGGAGCCGGCGGATGACAGACGGAGACCACAGTTTCAGGATAAGTGGAAGGCAGCGCCGGGCAAGTTACGCCACCGCTTGGCGGATGGATTGTGTATGATTGGACCGCGGTTCGCTGGCTCTGTTCTTCGCTTTTGCAAAAGTCGGTTATTTCTTGAGGAGCTGCGCTGCACGGAAAGTGACTCTGACAGCCAAGAAGGGGAACCGTGCATGTCTGATTTAGCTGTAGCTGTTTTATTCAGAAACAGAGTGATGATGACTTTGATGGGTTCGATTAATACTTTGTAATAAATACATGAATAAAGCACAATCATACTCAGGTTTGCTCCCGCTCTATTTTTCTACCTGAAAACTTAATTCAACAGCAGCCTCTGGGCGCGTCTCCTCCTCTTCACCGCCGTGGCTGGCAGGTGTTTTTTCATCTAAATAATCTAAATCTTGCAGCTATATTTGCTGTGATCAGTGGAATAAAGTAGTTTTAATATGTTTTTAAGTGAGAAAGTCCACCTGAAAACTTAATAATTGCAGTCAGTTCATCCAGATTATCTATTTCTGTCGGAGGCGCCAGACCCCTCACATACCAGCGTGCACCGACAGTAGAAATCCTTTTCGCTCACCGTGGCTGCTGGCAGGTGTTTTTCATCTAAATAATTTAAACTGCAGGCACCAGGATACCGGTAATAAAAGCCAACATATTCCGGGGCCGGCAGGTTTCAGGATTTTAAGTTAATTTAGGAGTGATCACAGCGCTGTGTCATCTGCGATGTGTCTGTCTCACGGCCAGCTGCCAGGTTTGATTAATACTTTGTAATAAATACATGAATAAAGCACAGTCATACTCAGTTTTGCCCCCGCTGTATTTTTAAATACGCAGTAGAGCTATTTAAAGGTAGTAGAGGACATGCACCTGTATATAAAAAACGCGCCCTATAGTCCGGTGCGCCTTATGTGTGTGTTAAATACAGAAATGGGACACATAACTGAGAGTGCGCCTTTAGTACGGTGCTGCGCCTTATGGTCGTGGCAATACGTAGATTGTTTTGCAGCGACAAACAGTCTACCAATGGAAGGATTATTTTCCCTTAAAATCATTGGATATACACTTTAAATAATAAGACTGTTCTTTTTATCTTATTTTATACATAAATTATCTTTTTAGAAAAATGATTTACTTATATTTGAATATTTGCATTGCAGTTTCTGCTAATCAGCCTTCAGTGACTTTACAGTATGATGCGTTCATACTGGATTTTTATTTTTTCACTGCTAAAACTGATCTGAAAATAAATAATTGAGTAAAAACCTTCTAATAGATGGAACCTCATCATCTCATGTTCCGTTTGTTACCCATTTATTTCAGCAGACCTGAATAAAAATAAGTTATGTGCACTGTTAGGTATTTTGAAACCAAAAACTAAAAATAATAATACAAGACTATGAATTTAGGTTAGAAGAAACATAACATAAACAATGTTTATCTGTGTATTGTGTTTTATTTTTTTAATGGATAAAAATTCTTCATTCGTTAAGTTATTCTCATTAGGTTGTGTATCAACAAGATTTACTCAAGAATATTATTTTGTTTTACACCATACAAATAAAAATGCTTAAAAAAGGTTAAATACTCAACATCAGCTGAGCATTTTTTAAAATATTTAATATGTGGTTGCTTTTTTATACATATAGGTTTAAAATGATATACTAAAAGATCCTGTCAAAGCTGTAGATTCAGAAAGGAAGCTTGAGTCGGAGAACAAGCTGGAGAGTTGGAGGGAAAAAAGATAATCTGAACATGGAAAAGCTGGAAAACGAAGGTCTCGGGATTATGGTTGCAGCCTGGGTCAACGGGTGCCTGTTGGTGGCATTAAAATAATTTCTAAGAACATTAAAAGAACATTAAAAAGCATTAAGTTAGAGTTATTCATTCCTGTATAAACCCAGAAATTAGTTTGAATCCAGGCAGAAACAAAGGAGAAATGTCAGACTGTTTGTGATCATCCAACACTTTAAATTCAGTTAATATAGAATCATTTCTGGCCTCCTGTACTATTTCTAACTTCCCATTCTGCTTCTTTGTCTTTCCCTCCCAGGATCTCTAAAATTCATTAGATATTCCAGATAGTTTCATTTGTTTTTCACAGTAATGTCCTTCACATTGGAAAAAAATCAAAATCTAGATAGGTCATTTCTTTCTTAAAATAAGTGCATTTGTTATTGAATTAAAGAGGTAAAAGAGACATTTTGCCAATGGAACAAGACAATTTACATTTAATATAAGAAAAAACAAATGCATTGTCTTATTTAAGTGCATTTTATCTAAATATCTTATTTTAAGAGTAAAAATATTCATTCCATTTGCAAACTGTCTCATTTACCTACTCAAATTAAGGGTAAATACACTTAATTTGACATTTTTTTCTAGAATCTTGCTTAAAGCCATGGTGATTGTGTCCCTCCCCCCCCACACTTTCTGCTGCAGGGAGCTTCCTTCAGAAGAGTGCCAAGCTCTTTTTCCGGCGGCGCCACCAGCGCAAGGAGCCGGGGATGAGCCAGTCGCACAACGACCTGGTGTACCTGGAGTCTCCTGCGTCGGTGGAGCGGGCCAGCAGGACCGCCACGCTCAGCCGCATGCTCATCCGCAAGAGTAAGAGCTATAAACACAAGAGTAAAGCTAATGGCTCTACTCCTGCAGCGGATCCGCATGTGTGACCCCCCCCTCGCCGCCGCTGCTGGTCCATCTCAGCCTCCCGTCATCACCTCCATGTTAAAGATGCACTGGCAAACAGTTAGGCTAACCTGCTTCCTCCCCAGCACTGTGAACAGCGGGGCTAACAGCCTTCCTTCTAGCATTCTATAGACTGCATGTGTGTTTACATGTGAACAGAGGTGTACTGGTTGATGGCTTTATAATATTTAGCATGTTACCTTTAATCAGTTTATTTTTTACCACAATCGGGAATCTTAAGTGCTTTTATCGCCCCGGTTACGGACGGATGGGACTGATGCGGGCCGTCTTCCTTTACCTCACCGACGCTGAGGGTCGAACAGAAAACTCTTCCCTGCTGCGATCCGCAATTTCCTACGGCGGATGGGCAGAACCAAAGATGAGGAGCGGAGTGCTGTTTGTATGATTTGCACAAGTCCAGTAGTGTGTTTTCATTGTGCGATGAGAGGAGCCACTTCTGCACTCCTTCCTGTTTGAACTAAAGGGAGACCATCATCATTAGACTACTATTTTAACACTAATGTTACAGAATGATGGTTTGAAAATGGATTACATTTATACTAAATACTTGATAAAAGTTTTTAATATTCGTTTGCAATGTATGCAAAAATCTTTAACTCTCTTTTAACTTATTTAGCCATGAATTGAATAGAAATCGGTTTCAGTTCACATGTTGATAATGTAGAGTAGAATATGGGTTGAATATCAATTTGTAACCTGAACATGTTTTACAAGGGAGACATGTATGGAGTGAATTTTGATCCATTATTGTTGCAAACAGATAAAATGTTTAGTGAATCAGGAAATTAAAGTCAAAAAATGTGTATTAATGTTTTGAATGAAGTTTTATCAAATTCTGTTTGTACACACAATTTTTTTTCAAAAAATGTTTCTATAGATTTTATATTTTCATTTTTTTTTTGTTTTTCAGATTGAGTTTTATGAATAACATTTTTTTATCCACTTGCCTTTCACAGGTCACATTACTTTTACTTCAAGCCCATTACATTCATTGACAGATAGCGTTGTTGCTAACGTCTACACATACTAATAGAAATGTCTCCGCTCATACAGAGGAAAGTGCGCCCCTTTAGAACTGAAGAGAATATGATCTAAAGAAGAATGCAGGTCGTAAAACTCAATCTGAAAAAGAGTAATATAAAACATTTCTATATAAAATTTATAAATGTATATATTAAAAAAAAAAATGTAAAAAAATAACACAGAAATTTTTTGATCATGTTTTTTTTTTATCAAATATAAGGAAATATCTTTTACCTTTTTTTTGTTTTTTTTGTATATTTTTTTAACATTTGTGGATTGCATTTTTTCTGACAAATTTCCATGTACAAAACTTGTTCTTTGTTTCCAAGAATAACGGAACAGAATTCACTCCATAGCCCTGAAGACCCTGAGAACCTTCCCAAACTGTTTCAGATGAATTCTAGGTTGTTTATTCTATGTTGTATCATTAGTTTCTAAAACAGCTCAGCTTCTCTACACGGAAGCAGCAGCAAGGGTTCATATCTCTGTAATAATTTCTGTTTAGTCTTCCTATTAAGAGAGTCCTCTTATGCACTACTGCTGTCAGTAGGGATGTTATTCTGTCCAAAGGGAACTCGTATGCTGCCTCTACCTGCCAAAAGGTCCCAGTAATGAACTCTGCTCCCATTTCTTGAACCCTGCTTTTGCATTTATTTGTTTGTTGTTTTCAAAAGGTTTTGTTTTAGAACAAAAAGTATGCACATGTTTTTTTGGTTATGTTTTCTGGGAGCAAACCAAATAGCCTGGCTGTTCTGTTGAAATCCAGCTAATGATTGTATTTTTCTTTAGTGAGCAGCTTGTTTGGATCCATCAAACTTCAAACTACAGATGCAGAACAGTGACAGAGATAACGCATCGCCTTATAGTTCCTCCTAACTTGACTTCGGCTCATTTATCCTTGTTTCCCCGACTTCCTCATGAGTCAAGACTAAAAGGACTGTGATGACTTGTTTGGTTATGCCTCAGAGACAGCCATGCCACCTCCTGCGCCATCCGCTGGAATCAAGAAGCCTATGCACTTATCCGTTTCTGGTGTTTAACTTTATCAGAAGATGATGAACTTTCATGCCAACGCTCGTCTGCAGAGGTTGCAGGCTTCCCTGCATCTCGGTACAAACATTGCAGCATCATGTTCTATGAAGACAACTTTATGCTTCTTAAAAACTAATCAGGACGGGGAAGAGATCCAGGGAAAAAGAAAAAATACTCATCCCTGAGAGACCTAACTGTTGTCCATCCACTAAGCATTAGGGCTAAAGGTGTATAATGTAAGGCTTAACTTTGTTTTTCTCTATTGTTTTGAATTGTTTCTGCTCTGTGCACATAAACTGGCTGAATGAAGTGCTGCTGCAGAGTGCCAGCCGTTTCCCTGCAGGGATTGGAAACAAAATCCAGTGGAGTTATTTAATTTCCAGCAATAAATACTGAGTGACTACATCAGACGGATTAAATGCTGTGCATGTTTGAAAATTAACATTTCAAGCCAATAGTGTTATTGGAATCCAGGGCAAGACCTTATTACCTTTGGAACATAAAAAAAAATATGGATATTTTGAAGGCAAAAATGAATGTCAATGTAATAAGAATGGCAACTTGCCCAAATATATTAAGTAAAATTACTGAAGTGCTTCTATAAGAAATTCATGAAAAATACTCTGAGAGAGAAAGAAACACTTTTTTTGTTGATACAACATAACCTTAGAGGCATTAATACTGATACTGGCACTTGTATTTTATAGTTTATAAACTTAACTATAATTGTTATCTAGGCTTATTAACTTTAACTTTCCAATTACCTTTTTATCTTTTTTACTTGACTTAACTTTTTTTTTTCCAACTTAATTTACAGTAGGTAAATACTTGAATCCAGGACAAGACATTACTACCTTTGGAACATTCAAAAAAGATGTATATGTTGAAGGCAAAAATGAATGTCAATGTAATAAGAAACACCAACTTACCCAAATATATTAAGAAAAATAACAAAAGTGTTTCTATAAGACATTCATGAAAAACTCAGAGAGTGAAAGAAACACTTTTTTATTTGGTACAACATAACCTTAGAGGTACTGATACTGGTACTGACATTGTTTAGTTTATAAATCTGAATATAAAGTTAACTAGCCTTCTTAACTTTACTTTTTAACTTTTCAATTTTTTTTTTTAAACCTTTTTTCTTAACTTTTTTTTTTAACTTAATTTACAGTAGGTAATATATAATTTAAGGGTTCATCTAATTGGTCAAATGCCAAAATAAGATGTACAGCCATGTAGCAGCATCTTTGCTGAATGGCTGGATAAAGATATTGTGCTTCTCTAGACCCTCACTGAGGGAGTGCGGGGGGGGACTCCATTTAGTAAGAGGTAGGCAAGAGATCAAAAACGGTGACTCTTGCCACATTAGGGGTTAAACAGACAGACGTTAAGAGTTAGGAACCACTCGTCAACTTGAACCACTGCTGTGGGCTGTTACAGGTCGTTTAGCAAACTCAGCATATGGCCTCTTATAAAAAGGTTTATATCCCTTCAGCCTTTTTATGTTAGGCTGAAACTACAGCATTTAATGGGTTTGTTCAGCTTTATGTTATTGACCAGGAAGAGTTAAAAGGGTGCAATTGTTGAAGGAAATGTACACATATATAAATATTTAATTTAAATCAAACCAAAATGTGAATTAATTTCCTTAATATGAAGTTCATACTGTTTAACATCTAATCAGATGAATTGTTTTAGTTTTCTACTTGTAATGTTTTGGATTATTTATTTTTAACACTAACGTAGCACCATATTTTGCATTTAGAATTTTGGGGAAAGGGATTTTTATAGCATTTTAAAAAAAGGCTGTATCATAACTCAACGTGGGGGAAAAGGGCATCTCTCCGTATCCACGGTAACCCTTCCATCCACATTCTAAGCAGCCTCTGAAAGGTTTTGTTCCATAATGGTCATGACTTTTTTCCATCTAAAGCTGTTTTCATCCAATCGGTCTGCTGAGGAAGAGCCAGCATACAGCATGATGCTGCCACCACCAGGTTTTCCCCTGGGGCTGCTGTTTTCAGGGTGAGTGGATGGGGTAGGATAAGTGAATAAAAACACAAGCGTAGATGTCTGAATTTGTAAAGTTAATCCTGTAAATTTTAAGATTTGTATTTGTTTCTTGTTTCCATCTCCTAATCAGACGCTTCATCTGTGAGAATGCAAGTTAAATCAGGCAGTTATGGGTATGAATCAAAAACTGGATAAGAATGAATTACAAATTTGAGTAGTAATCACAAGTCTTGGTCACAAATTAACGAGGAAAAATCACTAATTTATAAACAAATTATAAAGAACCACAAATAAACGAGTAAGAATTACAAATTTAAAAGAAAAAAATCAGTAATTTATGAGAATGAATCTGATATCTAGGAATACAATTCAGGATTTTATGATTTCCAAATTATGTTGACAAGGCATAAAAACAAATTATACATTTAATCAAGTATATTGATGTAGACACTGGTGTTGCACTGATTTTGAGAGCCAAAAGTTTATTCAACTATTATCACCCATTCCAGGAAGGCAATAAAAAGTTCTACTGGATTCACTTTGTATTAGTCTTTTTCCTGCTTCATAAAGGTAGGCAGCAGCTTGACAAACTATGATGGCAATTATTTCCGGGACATCCAAGTAGTATGCAGTTCTTCATATATACACACAGTTTCACACAGATGGTATCGGTATGGGCCGATACAGCAGAGCCAGGTATCCAGGTATTGGTATCGGGGCCAAAAAATGGCATCAGCGCAACACTAGTTGACACCCATGTATAAGTTTTTTACAGACAGTTATCTAACCCCATAGTTGTACAGTTAAATGATTTTGGTCTCAGCAGATAAACTACTTCCACATTTTTTCCTGTGTGGCCTGCATTCAGGAAACTTGTGGCCTTCTTCCAGCAATGGCTTCCTCCTTACTGCCCCTCCATAAAGCTCAGATCTGGACCCTTTTTAACCATTGCTTCTCCTGTTCAGATCCTCCCTGGATTCCTGCAGCTTCTCCAGAGTTACTATGGGTCTATGGGTTACATGTTATAATGCCTCTAATTTCAGATGATGGGTGTAACAGCTCTTCTTTAGACGTTCAAATTTTTCATTAGTCTTCTTTAGACTTCTACATATTTCTCCTTGAGCCTCCTAATGGGTTTCTTGGTCTTAATTATGGTTTTATTTTGCTTACTAGGCACAAACTTATATTGGTACTGTGTAAACAGACACATTTTAATCAACGTATGATAAATTAAATATACCAATAGTGTCCCAGGGATCTGTAGAAGCCAATAGAAGCTTATTATAACCACACTCTTAGATAAGATAACGAAGAGGAACGTTACAACATCACAATCGGAAACGTATCAGTGGCAATCATAATCAGATAATAAGTAAACATATGTTGCTTTCGTTTACAAAAAAAAACTCTTTCTTGATCTTGATTTTTTAAATTACTCACATTATTGTGTAGAGAACCTCTCATAAGGTTCACTGAAAGTTTATTAAAGAATATTTTTGAAATAAGTGTTTAAAATATGCAAAATAAAGCTACGGTTTCAGCAGTAGGGGTATCTGTAAAAGGCACTTTAAAATGTTACATAGTGGGGGGGAATAACTGAAAGGAACTTGTGAATAAAAGTATTTAGGACTAAACTAAAATATTTTTTAATAGTAAAGAAATAAAACTAATTTCTTTAAAAGGGATTGTATTGATTGGGCTCTTATCTTGTGTTTTCCCCATTATTATAGTTTGTTTGATCAACAGTCGTAAATTTACACTGGGAAAAAAAAATCTAAATAAGTAAGTTTTTTCTTAAAATAAGAGCATTTGTTCTTGGATTGAGGAGGTAAGGGAGACATTTTGCAAATGGAACAAGACAATTTAAATTTAAAATAAGAAAACAAAATTGCATTGTCTTATTTCGAGTGTGTTTTATCTAATTATCTTATTTTAAGAGTAAAAATACTAATTTCATTAATAAACTATCTCACTTACCTACTCAAATTAAGGGTAAATACACATCATTTAAGAAATATTTACTTCTAGATCGTTTTTCCAGTACACTGGAAACAATCAAAATCTAGATAAGTTATTTTTTCTTAAAATAAGTGAATTTGTTCTTGGATTGAGGAGATAAAAGTGGCATTTTGCCATTAGAACGAGTCAATTTACATTTAAAATAAGAAAAAAAACAATTACATTGTCTTATTTCAAGTGCATTTTATGTAATTATATAATTTTAAGAGTAAAAATACTCATTCTATTGGCAAACTATCTCATTTACCGACTCAAATTAAGGGTAAATACACTTAATTTGAGAATTTTTTCCAGTGCACAGCCTACATCTCCCATACCTCCTTGCGCGCTGGACGCTTCCGGTCCTGCGCCGTTTCTGGATTGAATTGGAACCCGGAAAGCCGGACTCGGTAAATGGCGTTGTGTTTTGCAGAAAAGGTAACGTGTTTCCTCACTAATGCCGCCGGCTCGGGCTCCAAACGCAGGCGCAGTCCGGTAAAGTGAAGCTGCAGCCGGTCGCTCGCGGCCGCCTCGGAGCTTTCTCTGCGCCGCTTCGCTTCCTGCTCCCAGTCCTATGCGCTTGAGAAGCTGGCAGACTCCGGTTTGGGGGTTTGCGTCTCCAGATTCCAGCCGCCATGCCAACTGTTCTTTGTTACATTGTAGAGAAGAGAAGCCGCTCAGATCGGAGTTAAAACCCGGCTAGAGTTTAGGAATCACTCAAATCCTGGATCCTAATTCCAACACGGATCCCCAGGTAGAAAAATTCAGGATCAGGGATATTTAAATTATTAGAATAAAGGAGTGAAACACACTTTATCTACCAGGTGTGTTCAGGTACAGCTGAACCATCAAATGCTGCTTAGGATCTGCAGTTATTTAAACACTCCTACAACTAGTTGATCTGTAAATTACAATATGATCCGTTAGTTTGCAGGTAAATCCCCAATAAAATAAATAAACTAATTTCCTCTGTGCAGGTTGGAATAATGGCTGAGCAGACCCCAGATGAGTTCATCTGTGAGTATGAATCCCTCCATCCCTCTGTGGTGTCTGACAGGCTGATGGTGACAGATGTGATCCTTCCACAGGGTGTGAGGACTGTGCCCAGTACCATGACTCTGAGTGCCCTGAGCTGGGGCCCCTGGTCACCGTCCAGGACTCCTTCGTCCTCAGCCGGGCTCGGTGAGTTGGCAGCTGGGACAGAGCTGGTTTTAAACAAGCTTTCCACTGGAAAAAACACACTTTCTTCAAGGCGTTAAGAATATACAGCACTAACTAATTGCATTTAAAAGAGAAAAAAAAGTGCAATTATCCCAAATTATCTTAAAAATCATTTTTAAAAAAGCAGTAAAACGATTTTGTCTCCTTATAGATTTTTTGCATTTCCAGAAACATTTTTTGGTTTAGCACTGAAATGTTTCAAATTATGATCACAGTTATCATTGAAAAAAAGAATCAATCAAAGTCATAGAGAAGTCATTTTAAATGTCAAATCATTCTGGCTTAAACATGTATATAAATGTTCTCTTTATCAGACCATATTGTCCCAAAAGTTAGAAAATTTCTATAAAAAAAAAATCCTGTCTTAAAATCTGTGATTTTTATTATCATTATCTTCTGCAGGCCAGTTAGTTATCGTTCAGCCTGAACACCTAAATCGCCCAATCATATATCAACTGTCATCTGTCAATAATAGCATCTTGATTCATATGTCGCAGCTAATATACACAACGGTTGAAATAAAAATAATTTCCTTTCCCATTGAGTTCCGTCCCAGTGTTCACGGGGGGATGGATCGTCTCTGTGTCTTCAGCAGTAGAGTGAGCTAACAGAACTGGAAGCGTTGAGGGCAAGGGCTCAAAACATGTACGGCTGGAAGCCTTCTACACCAAACCAAGCTTCTGCTGCTCCTGGCATCCTCTTCCACATCATCTTTTGTCCCTGCTTTCCTTTCCTCTAAATAAAAAACATATGACGGAGGAGACTCATCCATCACCTCCGGCACTAAACTCTCCTCCTCTTGCATGTTTCCTCTGTCCATAGCGTTCCATAACAGTGTCTTTTCTAAGTCACCAATTTAGTGCTACTTGGTCTCAATGAAAGTAGGTTAGTAGGTAGTAGGTTCCCATTGGGAACCTACTAGCACCAAGTTGCTATCTAGTTAGCAAAAATTCTTCCGACAAAACCGGCCACAACCAAAATTGCTTTTTCACCTCCCGCCCCCTTGATAAACGACCAATCACATTCAATTTCAGGGAAACTTTTTCCCTGAAGTTCTATCAATCATCCCAGTGATGTTGCTTTAAGAACGGCCGTGGTCTAAGCACCTTGGATTTCTCTTCTGGATGCCATTTTTTTATTACTTTTTTTGTTTTGTTTATTTTTTTGAGTTTTTCGGTACTAGTGGCTCTGTTTTTCCAACAGTAGGCTGACAGGAAATGGGGTATGAGAAAGGGGGAAAGACATGCAGCAAAGGACCAAAGGTTGGATTCGAACCTTGGTCACCTGTGTCAAGGTCTAAGGCCTCCATACATGGGTCGTGCCCCACCTGCACGCCCCCTGGATGCCATTTTAATTTTTTCCCCACTCTTACTGTTGAATCACAGCTCATCTGAGGCATTGTGGCCCACAGTTCTTTAGATGACATCATGTTTTCTTTTTCTTTTTGACGCCCTGGATAAGTTCTCCACATTTAATTCATAATCTAACTTGAGATCTAAATTATTCAGACTTTTCTCTTAAGAAATGAAAAATGCTTTTTAAAAACATGTATTGGAGTGGTATATTTGTCTTATATTGCAAGGAACGTCAAAGAGTTGACCATGCAGCACATTCCCATATAATCAACGTAGGTCGGAAGCAGATTTTAAAGGTATAGGGGAGGATTTTCACAGATTTTTGTGCTATCCATCTCATTTAAAGAGTGCTAATTACGCACCTCTGTGTCTACGCTTAGAGGAATGCCCATAAACTATTCGGTATAATGTATTCCCTTTCTCCTTTGGTGAACGCCTTTGTTAAAAAGTTGTTGTTTGTATCGTTTATACTTTCCAAAAGAAGAGGCCTGTAATTTTCACTGAGTGTCAGATTCTAACGGTAAGTGTATAGGGATTGAAAGTACCTAATTCCCTGGTTTTAGCAGTTATATGATGTATGAGTACTCTGTGAACATTTATTACCAGAGTGTATCACTTGTTAAGACATCCACCCGGAAAATAAATCTCCTATTAAAACTCTTAAAATACATCCCCAAACCCAAACTCATTTAAAACTGTTAAAATTATCCATTTAAGCCATTGTTGAACGATGGATTCTATTAGGTTTCAAGCGGGATTTTAGCCTTTCTTTATTTTATTAGTCTTTTTAAGCACATACATGACATGTAATACAGCATAGAAAAGAAAAAAAAATACAGATAAATAAAACACATTGATTTTCTTTCTTGTAAGAAACCAGTTTTTTTTTTATTTTTGTGTCCATAAGTGCTTCCTGTAGTCTATATGTTAACCTTTCTGTTACCAGTATATCCTCTATAGTAGATATCCATTGATCCTTCATTGGCACCTCGATCTTCATCCATTTCCTCCTGATACACTTTTTAGCTGCCACCAACATTATCTTTGTCGTTTTAATGAATTGTGTCACTGAGTATACACAAATATAGCAGTTTAGATTTTAATGGTATTCTATATACTCAAACTTGACATAAGACATCCATCTCTTCCTGCTTAGTCCATGTCAGGGTTGCCTCTCATCTATGGGAGAGAGGCGGGGTACTCTGGACAGCTCGCCAGTTTGTCACAGGGCATGACAGAGATGCACAAAGACACACAACCATGCACACTCACACCTAATTTAGAGAAGGCAATTAAGCTAACAGTCGTGTTTTCGGACTGTGGGAGGAAGCCAGAGTACCTGGAGAGAACCCACCCATGCACAGGGAGAACATGCAGAAAAGCTACCCACTGCTGCACCGTGCAGCCCATCATATAAGACATTATGAACCCTATTCCAGTATTGTAAAAGTTAAGGACATTTCCATAGTATATGTGAATGGCCTGCCTTATGTTCTCTCCTGCACGGTTGTTGCTATTTTAGCTGCTTTCTTTGGATATATGGTGTGATAAAGAACAGATACGTTTTTTCCCAAGAGAACATGTCTGGGAGGTTGTAGTACTGTTGTGATACCTGCATGTATTTAACCAGTCCCTGTAGCTAATTGGTTATATCCAATTATTTTTCACCATTTTGCTTTGTTTTTTTGGTCGTATGTTTATCTCTCATTTATTCATCTATGTATAGAACGAGGAGACTATCCTAGTAATACAAATTTGTAAATGATTTCAATCATTATACTTATCCACTTCTAACCCTTCCCTGGGAGGGAGTCTACCTTCATTTCTTTGTTGTTAGAGCTCTCTGATTGGAAGATAACGGAAAAACTCACGTGTTACCGAGTTGGGTATTTGTGAGGCAGTGTTTGGAAATTCCTCAAGCCTTCCATCTTTTCTCCAGGAGGCACCAAAAAGTTAATCCTTCGTTTATCCAAAGTATATGTACCGCATTCCATTTTTTGCTGGCATATTTTTTACCAAGTTCGGCGGTTGACTATTTTACTTTCGTTGTTTATTTCGGAAATTTGGTTATTCTGGATCCTTTTGCGTTCCCCACGGCCTGAATAGGTTTTTCGCCCTGCTTCGGCCTCCAAGAAAGCTTTGAACGGTAATTCTATACCAAAATTTGTTTTCATTTAGCCGGCACAGAATGGGAAGATCATCTCCCAGCAATATGCATGAGCCAAGACGCGCATATTAAAACTTTTCTAGCTTGGGTAGAGCCGTCCCTCCTTTCCAGGTGTTTTGACTGGACATTTTTGGCCCTGACATTTTTCCATCTACACCGGCCCATCTACATCTAAAGGCTAACGAAAACGTTAGCCTTGAGATGCAAAACCCCATCATGCACAGCAATATATTTTTGCAAAATATTCAAACATTCACCAAATATAAGAGGAACATTGTTGTTTGGTTTAAAGAAAGCATTTTAGTTTTATCATAATTCTAGTTTGTTGCAAGGATTTTAAGCAGTTTGAATAAAATGAAATGTCGTACCAGGATGTGCATGACGAGGAAGGGCAATTTGGCGCATGCATCATGGCAGTAAGTTAACGTTGGATTACTTCTTGAGCTCCTTAAAGAGGATGGGGCCGTTTTTTTTTTTTTTTACATTGGGCCCTTGATATTAAGTTATTAAATCATGTTCCACTCAACCTGATATGAGTTTTGTGTCATTTGAGCTGTTCTGAAGATATTTTCCGTTAGGCGTTTATATAAAGTAAGCGTCTCGCTGGGCAGCAATTGAAGGCACAAAGCTAAACTGTTACATGATTTATTCTTTATATAATGCATCCGCATTTCATAACATGTAGGTGAATCACTTGTCCCCCAGACATCCACAGTTATATTTTTTTTTTTAAAACAAAGCGGGTGTGGCGATGGCTGTCATTCTGCGGCGTCCGCGTTGCACATTCATTCATCCTTGTCCGGCTGAACTGTTGCTAGTTTTTCCTCCATGCCTGGAAGATGTCTAGTGCTGCTACCACAGATGATCTCAGCTCTCCAAATGGAATTGAACGATTCAGATTAGCTCACCAAATGAATAGAAGGATAGAGCGTAGCCGCCTCTGGCCCAAGTTGCCTGTCACAACTCCAGTCCGATCTTGTGAGGATGATGTCATACACTTACAGCTGTGTTTTCAAAAATATAGATATATAAAAGATATTACGTCGCGGATGTCTGGGGGACGGTGATTAGCCTACATGTTAGGAATGCTGGCGTGCCGTAAATGATGAATTATGAACAGTTGCCCATAGGAAGGCGTTACTTGGATATAACCTAACTTAATTGCATATGTTTAGAACGTCTCCAAGTGACACAAAACTCATATGGGTGAGTAGAACATGATGATAATAATGTAAAATCAAGGGCCCAATGTCCAAAAAGCGCGTTCCCCTTTCAGTTATTTACTGTCACAGGTAGGAGCCGGCGGGAGGTAAGTGTTGGGGCGGTATGATTTAAGGAGGGCGCGGCCCTCGCACGCTGAAATTAGGACCGGTGCACCGGGCAAATACCTGGTATCACAGATTACCAGTCCCACTCTGCTACTTTCTCTCTGGGAAGCTGGAGAGTTTAGTATTTAATCCCTGGCCTCGTATTTTCCCTTATGAATCAGGATATAATTCTATTCCATGTTGTAAAACTGACTTTAAGTCACTTCCACAGGCAAAGCACGGAATTTGTACAGAAATGGTTGTAGTATATTCATTTTAACAATCTCTATGGGCAGAGTTGCCTATCTTTCAATATCTTTTTATATATTGTCTTGTATTATTGAATAGTTTCTTTGATTAATTTCAAGAAGATTTTTTTTGTAACTTCTCTCAATATTTTATAAATTTCATTTTCCAGTTAAATTTCCATGTCTTTTGGATCTTGCGGAGGTATATAATTGAATTCTACAATCTGAGTTTTGGAAATATTTATTCTATATCCAGAAAGATAGCCGAGTGTTTCTTGGAGTGACATCAATTTAGGTTGTGATTTATTGTGCTTTTCCCCAAAAAGAAAACTATAACGTCATCTGCAAAAAGCCCAATGTTGTGTTCCATCCCATTTATTGTAACTCCTTTAATTTCCAGGTTTGGGATTTAGCCTGTTTGTATTTAAACAAACTCTTAATCTCTGTTCCGCATCAGATCATCTCTACCAAACAGCTTGGAGATCAGGAAGGTGGGGAACAGAGAGGAAGGGGTGTTCGTTCTGCGCCGGCTGGTCAAAAGGACCCGGTTTGGACCCTTCGAGGCGAAGAGAGTCCCAAGTCTGAAGAAAGAAGGAGCTTTCCCTCTGAAGGTGCTTCCAGATGGCCGCCTGCGGCATGGAAGGCGATGCTGGTCCTGCCGATGTGTCTGTTAGCTCCTCGCTTTATCTCTGCGTTCACACTGCATCCCGTCTCGGCAGATCTTTCAGAGAAATGGCGCTGTGGTGTGCTTCGACAGTAGCAGCGAGGACGACTGCAACTGGATGATGCTGGTGCGACCGGCCTCTGATCACAAACACCAGAATCTGACCGCCTACCAGCAGGATGACGACATTTACTTCAACACCTCCCAGGTACGTCCAGCCAGCCTTCGCTTTAAAGCCGTCGGGACGCTCTTCCTCCATTGGTTCCTGCTGCGTGTTTTTTAGGATGTGCTCCCTGGGACGGAGCTGAGAGTCTGGTATGGCGCTTTCTACGCCAAGAAGATGGAGAAACCCATGCTGAGGCCCCCACTGCAACCGCCGCTGCCCCCACCAGGTACAGGGATCCCAAACTGGAGGTTTATCGGTTAAAATAAAAGCTGAAGAAATGTCCTTAACACCTTCTTTCTTTGAACAGATGTTTCATCGTCTTCTGCTAAAACGGAGACCTTAGACAGAAGTGGAGCCGGCCCGCCTCAGAAGGCTGAAGACAATAGTTTAAGTCAAACCATTTAGTGTGATTGGACCCCTTCTGTCTCATGTTTGTGTTTAAATGCATCCATTTAATGTTTCTTCATCCCAGGTATGACCCCAGATCACAGCAGCGAGGTTGTTTCACCGCAGCCCCACGAGGAGAACCCGGCTCACCCTGATGTAGAGGAAGGGAAGCCCCAGGCAGCCCAGCTTAGCCGGAAAAGAGGGCAGGGCCGTGGGAGGAGAGCCAGGGGCCGCAGGCCGGGAGCCGCTGCTCCAACAAGCAAATTCAAAGGTAAGAAACAGGAGCAGGGAGGTCCTGATCTGATATTAATAACAGAAAACAGTCCACTATCAACCCAAAAAACAGGATTCAGCCTGAATCCATACAGTAAACATGCTTATATAAACACAGCTGCTGTGTTTAACTCATTAGTTAATAATAAAAGAGCCTGTGTTATTTACTATTGTTCTCTAAGTAAAGTAATTTCATCAACATTCCACTCTGCAAAATAACTAAATAAAAATGTAAATCACTTTATTGTCCTACAATGGGGAAATTCACTCTCCGCATTTTAGCCATCCCCTTGGGGAGCAGTGGGCTGCCATTGTGCGGCGCCCGGGGAGCAATCAGGGGTTAAGGGCCTTTTGCTCAGAGACCCAGTGTGGCAGTCTTTGGTGGTCAAACCCAGTACTTGCAACCTTCTCAGAGCACAAGGGCACCGCTCTAGCCACTAGGACATCTCTTCTACCAATAAAGCTTTCATGTCGAATTGGTATCGAAGCAGTAAAGCTGTAATATAAGTGTATTATGAGAAATAAAAAACCTGAATCAGGGACCCTAAACAAGAATTAGGCAGATGATGATGTCATCAATCAGTCAAAATCAGAATATTTCAGCCCGCTGATGGAAACGCTTCCATCCTCTCCGTTTAAAATCTCTGTAACCATCATTTAATGATAATATGTCTTGTTCCCGCACTTATTGTTTTTGACTATTCTTCTCCTTTTGACCCATATTCCACTCTGTACTGTATCAGTCACTCCAGGCTGCAATCGTGTGGTAAGAATAAGAAGTTGCATCTAAGTGAAATCATAATGACATAACTTTACAGTTATTAACATCATGAATGTCACCAAGTTTAAAGGTATTGTGCAGGACTTTTTGAAAGACCCGCCCTCTCCACTTAGAAAAAAAATGCTTGTGCTAGAGCGTGCACGAGCCCATTTCTCCTCATGCACGCCCTGTTTAAAATGTGCTGTTCTCATAGCTCATACAATCTTACTGTGTCCACATACAGCTGGGACTATATAGTGAACTTTATAGTGAACTCAATTAACTGACCATTCGGACAGATGATCACTGCTTTTTGCTCCGTTGGTCACATAACTCCTCCTTCACTGCGTGGTGCTGGTGCCATCTTTCTTATTAGTCGTTGTTGTCGGGTAGCAATAGCCTATGGCGACAGCGGGCCACTTTTGAAAGCAAATCCCATAATGAAGACATCCCAAGTTCCAAAAACTCATTTCAGGGAGATGCTTAACAACTGTTTATTAACTAACAGTAATTTCTTAAACATTAAACAGAACAGTATTGGTCTTTTATTTTTAATACTTTCAATCTTGTATCCTTGAACATCGGTTGTGCTTTCTAGTTTTCATGGGACTTCAGCATACAGTGCACCTCGCCACGGCGTCGTCATTCCTCACCATGGCCGGTTCTAGACAGGGGCCAATGGGGGCCAGAAATTCTAATGATGATTCAGGAGAACAGTTATTATCCTGAAGATGCTTTGCTAACGTTACTAGCTACAACCAGGAAGGAAAAAAGGCTTGGATTTCTCAGGTTGGATTCTCCATTAAAAGGTTGACATTAGGGCACAGAAACAGATCTAGACACGAGAAAGAGAGAATCCAGAGGAGCATAAAAAGCAAGAGAGGGCAGAAAAGGAGCATGCCTGTAATAAATATATATATATATATATCTGCATGCAGAAAATGGTTACACTGCAAATGGAGACCAGTTCATATGAATATGTTTAAAATAAAACCGCTGGTATCCTGATTTATTACCTAATTGACTTTTTGGCAGAATTCTGACTTTATACAAATATTTCAGGATAAAACTTGTTTACATCTGTGGTTTAGATCCTTTTTAAATAGCATTTTCTTTTCTAAGTGTTAATAAGGAGATGTCCTGCAGAGCACCGTTTGTGTCCCATGGCTCGGTTACACTGGAAAAAATCGGAATCTAGAAAAGTCACTTTTTCTTAAAATAAGTGAATTTGTTCTTGGATTGAGGACGTAAGAGAGACATTTTACCAACAGAGCAAGACAATTTACATTTGAAATAATTAAACACAATTACATTGTCTTACTTCAAGTGCATGTTATCAAATTATCTTATTTTAAGAGTAAAAATACTCATGTTATTGGCAAACTATCTCATTTACCTATTCAAATTACGGGTAAATACACTTAATTTAAGACATTTTTACTTTTTCCTACATAGATCGTTTTTTCCAGTGCAACGCTGAGGATGCTGCTCACACCACCGCTGCAAAAAATGATCTTAAAATAGTATAAAACTTTTTGAAATAAGTGTGTTTACCCTTTATTTGATCAATCTGCTCATGGAAGGAGCATTTTGGCCTCTAAAATTAGATCATTATATATAATAATAATTACTTTTTTTTTTATTTAGCAGTTTTAGAGCAAATATCTTATTCCTCTAGCAGATTGTTTTTACTGACCGACTCAAATTCAGTATAAATTCATAGACGCCGTCAGTCCATCTAACTCTCTTCACTCTGTGTTCCTGATGTGTGCAGATGTGAAGCCCGCGGTGATAAGCCTGCAGCCGGTGGCCTCAGAGGCAGCAACGGCGGCGTCGGAGAGCGGCGGCCTTCCTAGCTCCTCCAACAGTGTGGCCGTCCAAAAGAGGCACAAAGCCAGAGAGCATAAGAGGGTTTACCGCTGCTCCCTCTGCAGTAAAGTCTTCCAGAACAGCAGCAACTTGAACCGACACGTCCGATCCCACGGTGAGAGCCGGTTTGCTCGTTTAGCGCAGCCTCCTCCTCTCTCCCAAATGCAGTGACTGGATGCACGAGTAACTCTGGCGACTCTTCTCAGGTGATAAGCTGTTCAAATGCGAGGAATGCGATAAGTTATTCAGCCGTAAGGAGAGTCTGAAGCAGCACATTTCCTACAAGCACAGCAAGAATGTGGTGAGTGGCGCCTGGAACTCTTCCCTCCAGCCTCCCGTTCTTCCTGTTGGTTGATGTCTTTGAGCTTCCCCTCTGCTTCCAACAGCCCGACCAGGAGTACAAATATAAATGTAACACGTGTGAGAAATCTTTTCGCATGGAAAACGCCTTAAAGTTCCACAACTGCCGGACAGGTGATGCTTTTTGTTTGTTTCCTCTTTTTTCTCAGATGTTCAGAATTAAATTATTGTCTCATATAAATCTTGTATTTTTCTGTGTGTCGCCTGCAGATGACAAGACGTTCCAGTGCGACATCTGCTCTCGGTTCTTCTCCACCAACAGCAACCTCTCCAAGCATAAGAAGAAGCACGGCGAGAAGCTCTACTCCTGCGAGATCTGCAACAAAATGTTCTACCGCAAAGACGTGATGCAGGAGCACCACAGGAGGCACAGCGTGGGTGAGTCGCTGCTGTGATAGTCAGAGGAAGCCGGCAGGCTCAGAGTTACTCTGGAGGAGCTACAGAGTTATGAGAGAGGTGAACAGAAATCCCTCAACCTGTTGGAAAACCTACTGTGATCAAAGCCACTATCCAGCCTACAGGGACCAAGCCTCACATTAGTGACCCGGTGGTGGCAGCATCATGCTGTGGGGGAGATTCTCCTTTTTAGGGGGTCTAAGATAAGTTTTTACTAACTTTATTTTTAGAGAAGGTAGGGTTTTCCTGTGGAGAACGAGATCGGCTTGTCCTGTGACGTCCCCTACTGTGACTGAATGACTAGTTAATGTGGATGGATGGGTTATCCATGATGAGCGGTCACATTTAGGAGGCCTCCAGGTGGAAATGAGTGTAGATGAATTTGACCTTATTAGAGTCATAGGCTTAGGTTACCTAGTCTAAGGTAAATACAAATAATGTGCGCATAGGAAACTAAAACAGCTTTCCTTTAATTAGATGAAACCCAAATTTTAGTTAAATATATAAAGTTTTATTCAAAGAGTTTGTCCCGAGTGATCTCTTTTCAGGAGAAGACCCAGAGAGAGAGCTTCAAGGTGCATACACAGAGCCATCTTTAACAGGTTCATCTTCTGATGAGCCTAAAGGCTCCGCGTGAGCTGCAGTGGGATTGATCAATATTGAAGCGTGGTCTGGCGCTATGTTATTCAACGCAAGAGGGACGATCATGAACTAGCTGTGGGTCTGTGATACGGCCGAGCCAGGAGGAAGTGGAGGCAAGTTTCAGCGACAATGGAGGGACATGAGGGTGAAAAAAAGCCGGAGATCCAGGTGGAAAAGGGTCCCAGCATCTCGCAAGACCCTCGCTTCTAGCGTTGGTACATCTTCACCAGTCGTTTTTCAACCATGGTGGTAGTACAAATAAAACAAGCCGGTAAGGTACCAAACAAGAAATTGGGCCACGCACACACACACACACACACACACAGCCACCACACCACACACACACACACACACACACACACACACACACACACACACACACACACACACACACACACACACACACAGGCCACACACACACATTGGATGCAGATTTGACCAATCAGAGGCCTCCTGGTCTGCAGCACTGTTCGCGGTCACCTACAAATTTAGGAGAGGTGCAGCAGAGAGTCCGTGGAAGGGCGGAGCATATCTGCGTTCACTGTGACACACACAGACCTGGTTTCTGTGTATAAATCAGCCTTTAGCAAGCGTATGCCTGACATCTCACAACCTAAAACGCTCACATACGCTGAACTTTCTATGTATTTTTTTTCAATTTGGGGCGTATTCATAACGAGTCCAGAGCGTATGTCCAACGACAGCCTAATTACGCATAGCGCAGTGTAATGTTCATGAAATGATGCATAATCCAGTGTCCTGAGGGGGGCAGCAATCTGACCAGAGGCACCCGGCCTGCATAAAAACATTTATTTGATCGCGGTATTAACCTGGCTGCTGTTTACCAGCCACCAAATAAAAACAAAAAGAAAGAAAGAAGGTTTGGTGTCACAGCAGATTCAGCGTTATGCCTGCTAGGTTCTTTGTTGGTCGTGGCCTTGAACACAGGGAGGATCCATCACACTCGCCCTCTGGCTCACCCTAAGATGGGGATGAAGTCTGGGGGAGAACTGATGGTTTCCTCCTGTGAACCTACTTTTATAAACGCTGCCAATTCACCATTAAACAGCAGCTGTGAGTTAGAAACACGTTAAGTGCTCGTCTGGAACACGTCAGATACGTTGATATGTGTTGGAGATAAGTTCTTGACAAGTTGCGCAGAAGTTATGCAAAAGTTACTCATTTTTGTGCATAAGCTAGACACCACGACTTATGAGTAACTTACACTTAACGATCAGATTAGTGCCCACACATGAGCTCACGCTGGCATACGCCTGGATGTACTCGCCGTATGTCGACATGTGCCAGCGTGTTTCAGCGTACTTAAAGAGGAACATCGTTTTTTTTTTACATTGGGCCCTTGATTTTATGTTCTTACATCATGTTCTACTCACCCATATGAGTTTTGTGTCATTTTGAGCTGTTCTGAAGATATTCTGTTAGGTTATATCCAAGTAACGTCTTCCTATGGGCAACGACTTGAAGACACAAACTAAAATGTTCATGATTTATTCTTTATGGTACGCCAGCATTCATGACATGTAGGCGAATCACTGTCCCCAGACATCCGCGGCTATATTTTTTATATTTAGATATTTTTTTTAAACAAAGCAGAGTGTGTATGACGTCATCCGCGCCGGACTGGAGTTGTGACAGGCAGCCCGGTCTGTAATGATGTAATAACGTAAAATCAAGCCGTGTGTGAAGGACCGCTGGCTCTGACGATTTTTTTCTTTTATTTGGTAAAATGTTCATTTGATTGGTGTTTATCTGACTGTGTTAATTATTATCCCCCCACTAAATGAAAAAAGTAATAATTTATTACATCTAGAGACTACTAATAACAGAAGGTGAAATGCAGCTCAAGACAAGCCAAGCGTTTGGTGATGTCATCAGTACGCGTCTGTTCTAGTTGACGCCCATATTTATGCTGCGTGCTCTCATTCTCCCACAGTCCACTTTCCTGTTGTCAAGAATGTACTTGGCGAGAACACAAGTCCGTACTGGGATTCTTATAGATTGATAAGCCTGGGTAGGGTTGTTGTCAAAGATATTGATACTCAAAAAGTATAGATACTGAAGCGTTCGGCTATCCGGATACAATACTCATTTTCAAAAGTATGGATACAGCCATTTAAAAGTGCAAGAATAGTGGAAAATACCTTTCTGGACACTGTGTGATTGAATAATTCTGCGCATTTTTCAGTTTCAGACGCTGAAAAACAACAATGACACTAGCCAAAGGAAGGAACACTTAATCTTTTATTTTGTAAATTTTTTTATCAAGCTTTGCTTAATATTGTGCACAGTATACAACCTCAAAATATTATTATTGTTTTTATTTATTTATTGTATTTTTAATAGTGAAAATATTTCTGTTGAATTTTAAAGGAGTCTTTGTTTTATCCTTGTGGTATGAAAATGGTATCCAGTATTGAGTATCAGTACTTAGTATGCGATATATCGAGAGTTGAAAAGTTTAGTATCGTGAGAACCCTAGCCCTGGGGCACAGACAATACTTAACTACAGGAGGACTTGAAGCTGCTGCACTTTCACCCTCTGGGTTTTAGGCCTTTGGTAATTTTATGTTTTTAGGCCTCATGTTTATGCCCCAGTCTGCACTCACTGCCTTCTTCTAAGGCCGTCCATCCCTGATAATCAGAATCCAGTGACCCAGTTTCATTCCCCATCATCTCTAAACTACTGACTAACCTGTTGTACTTGTGAACAGGCCCCAAACAGATGAAGAAGGAGGAGCTAGAGGCTAACGGAGAAGAAGGGACCAAGTACAGGAAGGAGCCGTCTCCTTGTCCCATCTGTGGGAAGGTGAGTTTGATGTTAATGGTGATGCTGGAAGCCGCTCCAGTACTCAGGTGGAAGTGGAAGTGCAGGAAAATGCTACCTTCACACTGCAGGTCTTAATGCTTGTTTTCCCATCACCTTTAAAATGTGGCCTGTATCCGACCAATAAAGCATTGTCACACACAGCAACATGGAGAAGTAGGTGTCCTGTGTTTCAGGGAGATCTGACTGAAATTGTCTGATCATCATGGAGTTTAAAGTCCTCAGTTTAAAAGGTTGTTTACGAAAGTTACAATGCAAACTGTTTCCCTCATCCTAATAGTTCCTATAAGCCTTTTAATTAGGCCTGAATAAAGTTTGAATTCTGTATTTTACAAACATTAAGGTCCTTATTTCTCTCCACTGAGCATCACTGCAAAAACCAAAATGAGAAAGTCGATGTTAATGTAAGTGGTAATTAAGACAATTTGCCAATAGAATTAGACAATTTAGGCTTAAAATAAGAAGAAAACCCCTCGATTATCTAAATGTCTTAATATCTAATTATTTTACATTTAGGGCAAAAATACTAATTCTATTGTCAGATCATTTTATCTTCTTGCCTAAATCAATTGAAAATACAAACATTTTAGGAAAATTTTCCACATTTTTGTGTTAGTTGTTGCAGTGTTACTATCCCAGCTTCTGTCTTTTTTTTTGCTGTCTGTTGTCGTTTCCCTCATGGCGGTATTCTGTCAGATGAGCATACCTCGTCAGACCAGGACACCCATAGTCAATACACATGCACAAGGCATCAGATTTACGTTTATCCCTTTAGTCTTGCACAAAATATAGACTTTAAACTACCTTGATGGGTGTGTAACCATTTAGTCATGTACAAAAAAAACTAAAATGAGATCGTCATACGCTTCAAAAAACACCAAAAACTAAGTAATAAATAGTTTTCTTTATCATGACTAAAGGGATGCACACCTGTTGAGGTAGTTTTAAGTTTATTTTTCGTAAAAAAAAACTAAAGATAAACGGGTATTGACTATGGGTATGTTGTTCTGAGCGGGTGTGCTCATCTGACAGAAAAGCGGCACAAAAATATGACGAATTTGATGCAAAATGATGTCAAAGTCGCGTCTAATCCTCATCCTCCTGCTTGAGTCGCATTCCAAAAGATGAGATACGAGTCAGATTCAGGAGCTAATGAAGGAGGTGAAAAGGTTTTAATTAGACCGGATCACTGGACTCCAATAGAGTCTGATTTTGGGCCTGCAGTGTGAACGGGGGAGAAGCGTTCTCAGGTGCTTTATCTGACGCTGCTGGTCTGTGTCCAGGTTTTCTCCTGCAGGAGCAACATGAACAAGCACCTGCTGACTCATGGGGATAAGAAGTACACCTGTGAGATCTGCGGACGCAAGTTCTTCCGTGTGGACGTCCTCCGGGACCACATCCACGTTCACTTCAAGGTGAAACTCCCTTATTAGGGTCATATCTGCGGTCAGGGAACAGAAAGGAACCCTTCCAGAATCTGCTGCGCCGCCATGTTCACAGCTCTGCTCTGCTTTCAGGACATTGCATTAATGGACGAGCAGGAGAGAGAGGAATTCATCAAGAAGATCGGCATCTCGCCGGAAGACAGCGACGAAACAGACGAGGAAGACGAGGAGGATGATCCCGAGCATCACAAATACAACTGCAAGAAATGTCAAGTAAGCTCTGCTTTGATAAAAAGGAAAAAAAAAGAGCGGTTCTAGGAGGGAGAAGCTAGCTGAATGAAAAGCAGACGAGGAAGGCAGTTTAAAGCGTTCAGTGCTTGACTGGAGTCACCTGCTTTTTATGCCCAGCTGTCGTTTGCCAGAGGCAAAGATTACCTGAAACACATCATGGAGCAACACAAGGAGAAAGGCCACAGCTGTGGGATCTGCAACCGCCACTTTGCACTGAAGGCAACGTACAACGCTCACCTGGTCATCCACCGAGAGCAGCTGCCTGACCCCGCCGTGCAGAAGTAAGGCGGCGCTGGCTGTTAAACACAGACGGCAAAAAGTCAAATCCAAGTTTGTTTGTTTTTTTAAATAAGTCGATTTCACCTTGATTTGAGCGGTTAAGCAAGACAATCTGCCAGTGGAATAAGATTAATGTTTAAATAAGGGAAAAGCAAATCCATCATCTTATTTCAAACGCTTAATATCTAAGTTATCTTAAGGTTGTTGGGAAATCATATTTAAATGTCAAATCATTCTGGCCTAAACATGTATATAAATGCACTCTTTATCAGACCATATTGTCGCAAAATTTGGAAAATTTCTATTTAAAAAATAAAATCTGTCTTAAAATCTTTTTTTTCCGTTATCTTCTGCAGGCCAGTTAGTTATAAGTCAGCTTGTACACCTAAATTAGTCCGATCATATATCAAAGATCATCTGTCAATCACATTTTTTGGGTCATACCATCTTGATTCATATGTAAGCGGCTAACCATACGCGGCGGTTGAAATAAATAAGAATCAATTTCCTTTCCCATTGAGTTCCGTCCCAGTGTTCACAGGGATGGTGCGTCTGTGTCTTCAACAGTAGTAGCTAACAGAACTGTAGCAGCGTTGTTGAGGCAAGAGGCTCAAACATGTACTGACTGTAAGCCTTCTACGCCAAACCAAGCTTCTGCGCCCACCGGCGTCCTCTTCCACAACATCTTAGATCCCCGGTTCCTTGACGGTGTGGTTTCCTAAGTCACCAATTTGGTGCTACTTGGTCCCAATGGAATTTCCATTGGGAACCTACTGATAATTAAGTTGCTAACTGGTTAGTAAGATGCTTCAAAGAAACCGACCACAATCAAACTTTCTTCCAAACCTTCCACCACAACAATCCCGCCCCCTTGATAAACGACCAATCACATTCACTTTATTCACTCGGTTAAAGTCATGCACCACTCGGGAGAATTCGGAAATGCAACGTTGGAACAGCCGTTTTTCTACGACTTTAAGGCAAAAATACTTTTTTGTAGTTTGTCTTATCTACCTCCTTATAATAGGGAAAATAAATTTGTTTTAAGGAACCTGTACTTATTTTCCGCTCAGTGTTTCAGTGTAAAGTCTCCTGTTCTCCAGGTACATCCATCCCTGTGAGATGTGTGGTCGGATCTTTAACAGCATCGGCAACCTGGAAAGACACAAGATTATCCACACAGGTGAGCGACGAGTTCTTCCTCGCTTTCAATATAAATGGCCGAACTTCCTCTGAGTTTATCTGGAACCCCTCTACGTGTGATCTGACATCCATTTGGAAGGTCATGAATACGGCACCAGCCACAGCATTAAAATGTAACTGTGTTTAGAAATCAAAAGTTTGCCTCAGTGAACGCTTGTAGCGGCGCCAGCTAATGGGTTTTATTTGTTTGTTTGTTTTATAACAGCAGGGGGCTCGATGTTAACCATTGTCCGATCGCCCGGGGCAAGTAGTTTTTATTGTCGGGAGGTACAACAATTTTCATTGCATTTGCCCGCCGGGCAAGTGCAATGATCGCAAAAAAATGTATTTATCACTCAAAATTACTTTAAAATCACCGACATTAACTTCATAAAGTGACCCACAAGCTGTTAAGCTGCCGCCATTTTTTGTTGTCTTGTACACATTCTCCGGCGTGGATTTAAAAAGGCTGTCGCACATTTTCTAGCTAGATGGCGTGATTCAGTTCCTTCGGGAGAGAATTCTGCAGAGCAGCGGCGCTGGATGATGAATTTAATCTATACTATAATAATACACGCTAGATTAAAAATGATCAGATCAGTAGGGGATTAGGAAAATAATAATAACTGTATATGGCACGGTGTAAATATTTCTATCATAAGCCAGTTCTTCTGTACAGTGGTCATTCATTAAAAATGTTTATTAAATTTTATTCTCTTAGACATTGGAGTGGTGCATTTAAATGTTATAGAGCTAAACATGTATTAAATTGGTGAGTAGTAGTAGTGTGTAGAATTTTTAACCTGTCAAGTTTTTTTTTTACAGTTTCAACATTACAGTTTATATTTTTCCAAGCACACAACAGCTTAAAGCAAAGTTTAGTTTGAAAAGAATGTGCAGGAAGGATTGAAAAGCATGTTAACACAGTAATGTAGGCTTGGGTTCATTATCTGACGCATGCAGATACACACCAGGAACCTGGAAACTTACTGAATTACAAAAAAACATTTAAAAACAAACATGTTTCATTGATATATATACAAAAATGAATATTAGGAACTATATTTATCAAACATTATACTGGGCAAGTAAAAAAATTGTTTCTGGGCAAGTGAAATGTGAAAGTTAGGTAAGGTAAAAATGCTTAACGTCAACCCCTGAACAGGGTTTCCGAACATTGAAATTAGATAAAAAAAATTTAAACTCATAATTTTAAATATAATTGTAATTAATTAATGGGATATTCTTGCATATTAGACAATTTTATTGAATATTTAATATCTGCATCATGTATTAAAGGTACTGAGGACGATCTATTATTTCTGGGTGGATCATTTAAATAAGTGGTCCTCCTAATTGTCAATCATTCTGTTGATATATTTACATAAGGCCGCCTACGTGCTTGTTTCATTAGCTATCTTTTTCTGCACATGCGCACTTTCACCTGTATATCTGTGGTGAGCTACGGTTTCAGACAGTCATTGAAACTCACCTTTCTCATTGCGTTTTTTTGAAAATGGCCGAGGGTCGTTAAAGAAAAGGTGTCTACGAAGAGTATGAGGAGAAAAGAAAGGCCTCAGAAGAGGCAGATATATCCCAGAATGCTTTGCGCCGATAGGTTTTCCTTTCAAAATGATGGCGACGGATTAACCCTGTTGATCGCACCCTGTGCAAATGATGATGATTTTAAATTGAAAAAGCTTCCTGGATGGGAAGCGAAACGTCTTCCAACTTGGAAACAAAGTCCAGTGGATTGTTTTTCATTTCCTTTTTTTGAATGTCTAACATGATGTTTCTCCTTTGTATGGATCCAGGGGTAAAGAGCCACGGCTGCGACAAATGCGGCAAATCCTTCGCCAGGAAGGACATGCTGAAGGAGCACCTCAGGGTTCACGACGACAACCGGGACTACCTGTGTGCCGAGTGTGGCAAAGGTATGCTCCTTCCTGTTGCTCCACGCTAAGCTAACAATCCCTTCAGACTGTTTTAATCATGTCTGTTGATAGGAATGAAAACCAAACACGCTCTGAGGCACCACATGAAGCTGCACAAAGGCATCAAAGAGTACGAGTGTAAAGAATGTAACCGCAAGTTTGCCCAAAAGGTCAACATGCTGAAACACTACAAGAGACACACAGGTGGGCGGGGCTGTTTCCAGCTTTATTTACCATCAAATCTGGATAAAAAAAAAAACTAATGAAGATAGGAAGGATGAGGATTCATCCCCGCGTTCATCTTTAAACTGCTTTGTTTGCAGGTGTTAAGGACTTCATGTGTGAATTATGTGGAAAGACGTTCAGTGAGAGGACGACCTTAGAGACACACAAGCTCATCCACACAGGTGAGGCAGGAACAGGTTTTATTCTCAGGATTTAAAGCTCAACTGAGTTTTCATTTCAAATTTTAGGCCACTAAAAACGACAAAGAAAGCAGATATTATTTGCATGACATTAACTAAATGTTTGCCTTGATGTTCTAACCATGTGGCAAATCAGCAATCTGCTTACAGAAGTCCCCAACCATACCGATTCACATTTTGACTGATACAAATATAATATTCAGGAGATCGCAACACCTTTAATGTTTTAATGCCCTTTTATTAAAAAACAAAACATGTTTTAACTGCATATGAGATGATACTCTATATAAAAACAGTTTAGTTTGACAAAGGCTGATTTTCATCGGCTTAAATCAATCGACTGATCGCTAATGAAGCTGCAGCCCTGTTTTTTCTCACCATTTAAACAACGTAAGGGTTCATCATCATCTCATGGCTCAGAATCCTGTGGACAATGTTTATGGTTCGTTCTTTGGTATTTTCGTTTCAAAACAAAAATGAAAAAACAAAACAAGCGTGTGGTTTTTCTGTTTTTCCGTTTTTAAAACCTAAGTCGAAAAAATGAAAAATCGAATGAATAGAAAATCAACAGCGCTTGAGTTTGCCTTTTGCCATCTAAATGAAAAATAAAAAATACTGCCAGTTGTTTTAATATGTAGCGGTACAGGAAATGAAGTAAGTCGCCAAAGAAAAATCATTCACAGTGGATGAAGACGGCATCAAAACAAACCATTTCTAAACCACAAAAGGCAATGGCTGCACTTCAACCGTTTTCTGCATTGATTATCAAACTTTTTGAGAGAGGAAAAACACACTCTGAAATCAGTGATGCTTTGAGCCGCCATGGAGCTCCACATTACTCGGTAATGAGTGTCAGAAGGTTTTGTATGGAGCACAACTTGCGAAGACACAACAATGTGTCGGACGCCGATTTGGAACTTGGAATATTAAAGAGATCTTGTTGACGGTCAGATCATTAGCTATCAATGAAATGCGCCGATTCCCTCTAAATAACACAAACGTTTCCATTTTGGTAGTGCTAACTGAAAAAGTTCTTCTTCTTGTGGATTGTAATGGCGGTTGGCAAGAAATTGAAGGCCTACATTACCGCCACCTACTGGTAACTAAAAAAAAGGTCAGTTGAATTAACAACAAAATAAAAGTTTGTCTTTGGTTTAACCATTGCAGGTAAAAAACAAAACAAAATGTACCCTTTTTTCATTTTTGTAAATGCCGTTTTTCTAATTTCGTTTTAAAAACGGAAAAAACAAAAAACCACATGCTTATTTTGTTTTTTCGTTTTTGTTTTGAAACGAAAAAAACAAAGAACGAACCATACAGGGATTTTTGTCCATCTACACCGGTTCTGATCAGATCCTCAGCAGAAAAACTGATGATCTAAAGTTTTTTTTCATGATTAATTTGAAAATTTGTATCATAAAAGTTTTTACATCTAAGTTGTAATCTGGTAGTTTTCTGAGGAATCGATGTCCCTCATGTGTTCAGGCGGTTCTTCAGCATCATGATCCTACTTTCACATATTCTGTAGCTGTTCTGAGCAGCAGACCCTGCAGCGCTGGGAACAGCCAGCGCTGGCTCCCTGCAGCCTGCCAGGCTCTCGGGGATTCCCCACTAACGTTCTTAGATGCTGGAAATACATCTAAGCATTTTTTAGTTAAAAACATCCAATTACCAGAATATAAGATCAATAATAATAATTAAATCATTGAACTTTGTTGATCTCACACTGGAGAAATCTACCTCTACAGGTCCTTCTCAAAATGTCAGCATATTGTGATAAAGATAGGAATTTTGGGTTTTCATGAGCTGTATCCCAAAATCCTCCGTATTAAGACAATAAAAGACCTGAAATATTTCAACTAGTGTGCAATGAATCTAAAATATATGATTGTTCAAGTTTTATAATTACATTATGGAAAATAATGAACTTTATCACATTATTTTTAAGAAGGACCTGTACATTTAACCCATCCCTTGGAGAGCAGTGGGCTGCCATTGTGGGGCGCCCAGGGAGCAGTGTATATGTGAGACCCAGAGAGGCAGTCTGTGGGAGTGGGGCTCAAACTCAGAACCTGAGGATTCCTGTCTATGCCCTCACCATTAGGTCACCACTCCCTCAATTATATTAAATCAGCAAGTTTTTAATTTTGATATTTATGTTGGTATTTCTAAACTGTTTAACCACTGTCCAATGATTAAATATTTTAGTGCGGCACTCAGAGCAATTTCACTTGTATTTTTTATTAATCAGATCAGAAGATGTCTATAGATGTTTATATTTTCAAACCCAAACCTGTTGGAGGCTTTTCCTCGTCCGTTTTTCTTGGTAGTTAAACTATCCTAGATGTGGTCTGCAGACAATCCAGACCAAAGATAGCAGCGTTGATGCTAACATGCAGACCCCGCAGGTGCATCAGGCAGGAATTAACCGTAGCTGGATTCTGCTTTAGCTGGATTTCCTAGAGGTTCCTAAAATGAATCTAAAAGACTTCGAGATAAAGTTAGATGAACCAGTAATCGATGCTGCACTGGAAAAAAATCGAAATCTAGATTAGTAATTTTTTCTTTTCTTAAAATAAGTCAATTTTTCTTGAATTGAGGAGGTAAGTGAGACACTTTGCCAATTGAACCAGGCAATTTAAATTTAAAATAAGAAAAAACTATTTCATAGTCTTATTTCAAGTGAATATTATCTAACTATCTTATTTTAATAATAAAAATCTTCATTCCATTGGCAAAAAATCTTATTTACCTGCTTAAATTAATGGGAAAATACAAATCTACTTTTTAGCTTAATGCTAACTTTAGCTATTTTTTAAAATCATAATCCTGATAAGAAATATTTAATAAATGTTCATTTGATTAAATTATGCTGAATATTCTTTAGTAGATAAAAAAATATGCTCTGAAATGATCTTTGATGCTGGTAGCAGTTTAATATCAAACAGAAAATAAAGGGGGTACATGATTATTGGCTTGTATCCATAGAGACGCCGTCCTTTATCGGATTCCTTTATAAAATGTGCTGATTTGTTTATAGAACTGTGGTGGGAGTTAAAGACCATGGGAACAAAGGTTTCCCAATCAATCCAACTGATTCTCATCGATTGCTTATTGATCGGTGCCTCTTCAAACCGGCTTAAAGTGTCCGCTCCTTTAGTTTGTTTCATGTCTTGTTTTTTTCCCTCGCTTCAGTGGGAAAGACGTGGAAATGTGAACACTGCGATAAGAAGTACCTGACAGAATACATGCTGCAGAAGCACATTCACCTGACCCACGAGAAGGTGGAGGCCCAGTCCTGTCAGTTGTGTGGGACCAAGGTGTCAACCCGCGCTTCCATGAACCGCCACCTGCGTCGCAAACACCCAGAGGTAAGCCTGCACCGCCGTGACTCTCTGGCCTCTAACCACTCGCTGACGTTGTCCTTCTGCCCTTCGCCTTGCAGCTGGCTCCTGTGAGATTCGACGAGTTTGATGATCTTCAGGAAAACTCAGGCGTCAGTAATTCATCCATCAGTATCGAACAGGTTTGTTCACCTTTTAGTTCGCAGTCAGAATCCTGCCCAAAGAGTCCTCAAGTAATAGATGCTGTTAGGAGTGGTTTGATTTAAAACACACACATAAACTGATCCCCACGCTTCATCTTTAGCTGATTAAAGTCGTAGCGGGAAGCGGCTGTTCCAAACGTTACATTTCCGAATTCTCTCGAGTGGTGCTGCGTCTTTACACGAGGTGCATAAAGTGAATGTGATTGACAGTGCGTTTGTATCAGGCGGAGGACTGTTGTGTGAGCGGAAGGTCAGCAAAGCAAGATTTGATTAGACTTCAGTTTATTAGGAAGCATCTTAAGAGCGAACTTAGCCCCGAAGCCGCTCCTTGACAGTGTATAGTTTTCTAAGTCACCAATTTAGTGCTTCTTGGTCCCAATGGAATATCTATTGGGGAACCTACTAGCACCTAAGTTGCTAACAGGCGTTAGCAAGATGCTTCAGAGAGAATAGCCACAACCAAATTTCCTTCCGCCGCAACAATCCCGCCCCCTTGATAAACAACCAATCACATTCACTTTTATTCACTTGTGTAAAGTGGTGTATCATTGAGGAGAATTCAGAAATGCAAAGAAACGGACGCTTTCCTACGACTTTAAGGCTGATTTATTACTCAGAAACCAGGTCGTCTTCGCATGTGTCGCAGTGAATGCAAATGTACCCCCGCCCCTTCCACAGAGACTCTCTGGTGCACCTCTCGCAAATTGTAGGTGACCGCGAGTATCAGAGGAGTATTTGATTTCTTCCAAATCTACATCTGCTCTTACACTATGTGTATTCTGTTTGGTACCTTCCAACTTGTTTTGCTTCGTGCACCACCATTGTGGAAAATCTAATTCTGTGAAGACGGACCAGCTAGAAGATCAAGGCGCGCACGCCGGGACCCTTTTTTCCACCTGGATCCCCGCTTCTTTTCGCCATCATCTCCCTACGTTGTTGACAAACTTGCCCCCACTTCCTCACCACCTCGGCCGTATCTAGACCAACAGCTAGTTGCTGATTGTCCCAAGTTGTGGCATAGAATAACATAGAGCAGACCACGCTTCAATGTTGGGCATAAATAAAAAATATCTGCAACAAGCTCACTGCAACACACTGCTGCGGGAGGATAACCAGCCCTTTACAGTTTACTGATCTCAGTGTCCCCACCACCAGTTACAACTGAAAAAGCCTCTTGGCAAAATGTCTTCTAGAAAGTTGCCTAAACTTAACTTTTCAAGCCCAAAATGTCAACAAGTAATCTGTCTGTAATTGGCGGCTTTTCGAGCCTTTTGAGTTTCTACTTTTCTCCTCCTGTTTAGGGCCACTTTGGTTTCCCATATTTAGTGACTTTTCTGACCCCTCTGACAACTTGTTATTCTTAAAAAAGAGGCGTTCCTCTAAACACACTATAAATGTCATAAATCTAGCGTTGTACAAGGTTGTTGCAGTGAAGTAGAATGAATTGTGGGCGCGGTCAGACGGGTGATCAATAAATCATGTTTCTGTCCTGTGATAAACTGAGAACAGACTTTTAAACGGTCTTTAATTCATGATGTGCTTCAGCGCAGGAACATTAAGTAATTATTAAATCATGAAATAATCATTTTCACCTCTTAAAATAAAACCTATATTTAACTGAGGCCCATATAATTGTGTGTGTGTGCCTGTCTAGCCCTCAGAGTGAGGACCATTTTTCCAATTTCACCATCAAATTGAGGACCAGTTGTTGTCATTTTGCTGGTCCTCACATGCTATTTTGCTAATGGTTAGGTTTAGGGCTAAGGTGTCAGTTGGTTAGGGTTAGGGGTGTGTATTGGTAATGGTTAGGTTTAGGGTTAGTTTTAGGGTTTAGGGCATAGAAAGGGTTGAAAATGACTGTAAATTAATGGAAGTCATTGGGAGTGAACAGATGGTCCTCACTACGGCAGAACGAGTAGGCGTGTGTGTACCTTGCATGTATGCATGTATGTATTAAATAAATTCTTTATTTCCACATTTAATAAATGAATGACAGATTTAAATAGTTATTGTATAAATCATTTATTTATGGTATTGTTGCAGTCATCACCCTCTGTAGTTTATTTGTGTGTTTTAAATAAAATGTGGCCTTCTGGCAGAGTTCTGATGGTGTGTAATATCCTAACTGTTCTGATGGATGTGTGCGGCTTAAAGGCCCAGACTTAAAGCATACTCTGTCCCTGTGATGCTAGCCCACCCTGTCCTTAGAGAAGGACAGCGTTCCCCCAGAGAAGCCGGTCCGACCCTCCCGGCACTCCAAGAAGAGGCAGAGAGTCGCGGTGGAGCCGGAGCTCTCGGAGTCCGACGACTACGCCGACTTCACCGAGCAGAGGCACACGGATATGTCTGAGTTTAACACCGTCATCGTTGGTGATGAAACGGAAACCAGCTCTGCTGTGCAGAGCATCCAGCAGGTAGGCCAGCTTAACCCTTCATTTCATCTGAAGGAGGAGCTCACTGCTCCTTACTGCTGATTGTTTTCATCCAGAGAATAAAAACCTGGAGGATTGCTCCTCATTGGGATGTTGCACAAATATTATTAGTCAAATCCAGAATGTTTAACTGATTAAAAAATGGGTAACTCTAGAGGTCAAATATTTGATTTCTATTAGAAATGCCTTGATTTTCCCGTGTGCCACCAGGGGGCGCATTATTTAGAAAAAATGGCTGGTCTAATTCCTGTCTCCAGTTTAGGATGGGGGGGTCCATTATGCTGCTTAGCACACGTTTTTTCCAGCAGAGCTGATGAATTAGACGCCAGCTCATCCGGATAGTGGCGACGTTGCTCTAATGAATCTGACCTTTTGTTTCAGGTGGTGGTCCTGGCAGACCCCAACGCCCCATCAGTCCCCTCCGCCAGCAGCTCGGTCGGACTGACCAACATCACCGTCACCCCGATCACCAGCCAAGCCCAGTTCACCAGCCTGCAGCCGGTGGCCGTGGGCCACCTGACCGCCACCGACCGCCCGCTCACCTTGGACAACTCCATCCTCACCGTCACCTTCGACACGGTCAGCGGCTCCGCCATGCTCCACAACCGACCCACCGAACTCATCCCAGAGACGGTGGGCCCCAGCGGCGCCCCGGCGCCCCAGTCTGTCGCACATTTCATCAACCTCACCACTCTGGTTAACCCCATCAGCCACCAGCTGGAGGCGCCCGCTCTGGCCTGGAGGCAGGTACCGGTGCCTGAAGGCAGCCAGGTGACCCACATGGCTGGGGAGACTGAGGGGGGCCATAACCAGGGTCCAGATCCGGGCCAGAGCAGCCAGGCTGCCTCCCAGCAGCAGCAGAGCGGCTCGGCTCAGCAGATGTTCGGCTACTGAGCCCATCCTGGAGGTGCAGGTCGCCTCACACCCAGACTCTGCCGCACAGAAGATGGAAATCCTTCTTTTCTGTAACACACCGCTGTCCGTCAGATGCCTCTCCTGTCCGGTGGAAGTTCAAGCTTTTGGTTTCCTTTTAATTCTGACAGAACCATGCAGCTGCTAATCAAGCATGTGAGAAACGGTACGACGGGCCAGAATCCCTGACAGTGGAAACCAAAGCTGACCCCTCAGACATCCAGCCTTATAAAGCATGCCTGTGGTTCACGTAAATGTATGAAAAATGTTTCAAAAGAAAGAACTTTATGTTAAAGTTTACTGATGAAATCTTATTTTTCTGATCCATGTTAACTGTGGTCTTTGTTTATCTAAAAGAAAGTTGTTTTTCTGTTTTTCATTTCTGTTTCTCTGTCAAATTCTGCCGATTTACACGAGTCACAAACTCTGCACCAAAGCTTTTCACTTTGCACCGATTTCACAGGAAATTTACATTTTATTTTAAATAAATAGGTGAAAACAAGGATTATATGGGACAGGTGTCCTCCCATTTGGCATAGAGAGGACATTATGTTCAACTTGATGACTGAAAGCCAGAATCCTCATCACTCAATTCAGTTTATTTACATATCGCCGATGCACACATCATCTTAGGGCACTTTACAGAGACAGTTCAATCACTTATATCAGTTCAAAGTTTTCTGTCTAAAGAAAACCAGCTGATTGTATCGACTCATTTACTCCACAGCAATCCCTCACAACAGTGTTTTAGTCAACGATGATGAAATTATTTCAATGCCCCATTTTTTTTATGACGATAACGAAAACTGACAAGCTAAATGTCAATCTTTGATGGCAAAAACATGTTGAGCATCCTTGTGCTGTAATCTGCTTAGCAGTATCAGCAGAGCTGCGGCGTCCTGTTTGGTCACGCCGCCCACCTGGCGTTCAGCGGTGCACTTTCTGCATGACCACAGATGGATCATGGCAGCAGCGGCTGGGATGAAAATAATCTGGAATGGTGCGGTGCTGTGCACTGAACTCTGACAAACTGTCTGTGCTTGTGCAAAAAATGCATCTTTGCACACGCTAGCTTGGAGTCCACTCTGATGGTTCGCTCTGAGCAGTATGGCTCTTCCTGCCCTCGCTACCTAATAAACTATATGTGGCTGATCATCCTCTGCTAAGCATAAAAAAACCAGCTCACAAGAGGTGATGTTAAACATTTCTACCAAAAGGAATCCCCTAATTATATACAAAGCAAATATTTCATTGCTCTCTTTTATTTTTGGATAAAGACCCAAATGAAAAGGTACATCGTTAAATATTGTTTTTATTTTTATCTATTTTAATATTTCAACATTTTAGTTCACATATTGTTGACATGTAGGTCTGGATTGCCATGGCGTTACACTGCAATTATGTAGGTTCTCTTTTTTTATATCCAAACCCTGTGAATTTAAATCTACTTTGACCCCTTAGCAGCTGTAACCGAGGGGTGCATTTTTCAAAATAAAACCAAATTGCCAAAGTAGAAAGAAGAATGTTTTTTTACTTTGCTGTTTTGGAGCAATGAAGATTTTATTGATCTGTGTGTAATGCATAATTTATAGTAGATCAGGAAGTATTTGCTTTACGATGGAAAACTTATATGTCTAAAACCATTACTTCATTGTACATTTTGTTAGCTTGTCTGTCTGCTATATTAACCAATATGATGTGTTGAACTAGATCTGTAGTTATGGTTTCAGAGTTATAAACAGCCATGGCGGTTTCTAGGCAAGAGCTGTGAGTCTGCTAAAGAATCTGGTTGTTATTCTAAATTGTAAAGTTAACTGTTTTATGAAGTGCAACATAAAACTGACTAAAACCGACTAAAACTATAACGTATAGTAATGTCTAAAATATGACTAAAACTGACCAAAAGAGTGTTGGTCTTATGAAGTTAGGATCCTGAAGTTAGATCCCAACTTCAGAATCTAAGATGGCGTTAAAAAACAACACTGCCTCACACCAAGCATGCTTGCAGAAACAGTGGAGGGAAAAAACTCCCTTTTAACGGTAAGAATCCTCCAGCAGAATCATGCTCTGCGTGATTATTCATCTGCTGAGAATGACTGGGGTCGAAGGAGACAGACAGACAGACATGAAATCGAAGAGAGAAGCACTGATGTATAAATATTTTTTATGTTACAAAAAGTCATGGTAAACAATAATTAAGCAGATGAGATCTGAGCCAGTTTTCATGAAAAAGAATGAAAGAGAGCACATCTAGTTAGTCACAGTGAAAGCTGAGCCCATAGCTATGTCCAGGAGAGAATCTCTCATATAGAAGTGTTAATAGCAGCATATTAGTTCATATATTTCTCTCTCTGGATGAAGTCACAACCAAACAAGAATAGACTAAATGAAGTTACTATGAAGAGAAAAAAGCAGAGAGAGTGTAAAGGTGTGGGTTTAACTACAAAATACTGCAGGAATGCGAGAAGAGAGATAGAATGATGAAATAGGGAGTCCCTATGTCCTCCAGCAGTCTAAAGCCTATAGCAGCATAACTATAGAGATAGCTCCAGGATAACCTGAGCCACTCTAACTTTAAGCTTTATCAAAAAGGAAGAGAAGTTTTAAGCCCTAGCCTTAAAGTAGACAGGGTGTCTGCCTCACAGGACACAAAACTGGTAGTTGGTTCCACAGGAGAGGAGCCTGATAACTAAAAGATCTCTGCCTCCCCATTCTATTTTTTAGAAATTCTAGGAACCACTATAGTAAACCTGCAGATTGAGACCAAAAGTGCTATGTTAGAAACTACTGCTGGAAAGTTGATGTTCATTTTATTTTCAGAAATTGCAGCTCATTTATTTGAGGTAGATTGAGTTTTGTATTAATTAATTTTTTTTCTTTTAATTGGGGGCACACTTGCACAGATTGCATGAAAATCTGCCTGCAGTTGAAAAAAAAGAAATAGGTTCATCTTTTAGTAATCCAAAATTTTTACCTTTTTTATTTTACTGTAAATGGGACGACATTTATTAATTAACCTTTACTTTAACACCGACCTTTTGCACCAACATACACTATTAGATTATTTATTAAAAATGGGCTAAATGCAGAAAGCATTTTTAACAAAGGAATCACCCAAATTCTGTCCTTATTGTTTTAATATTTTTCCAATGTAGCCCAGAACAATTGGCAAGCTCTATAAATCTTCCATATCCTACAGAAATATTCCATGCTCATATTTTGAAGGATGGATGGATGGATGGATAGATAGATAGATAGATAGATAGATAGATAGATAGATAGATAGATAGATAGATAGATAGATAGATAGATAGATAGATAGATAGATAGATAGATAGATAGATAGATAGATAGATAGATAGATAGATAGATAGATCTATTAATTAGACTATCAATAATAATGAATAACTGTTAAGTAATTCTATGTTCTTTATGGTGGTAGTCAGTCTTTTGCATGGTTATTTTTGGGAATAAAGGCTGAAAAGTTTGATCGATCGATAATAAACGCAAACAATGTATTCTAAATGTCCGCTAGATGGCGGCAAACCCCAGCCTGAAATGCACACAAGGTTCAAACTAACTTTGAAAGGTGCATCTACACATTTGAATAAAGTTTAAAAACACAGAAGACATGAATTCAGTCCAGCTCAGACATTAAGAGGATCTCCCAGTGCCTTATTGGACATGGCTTAAAAGAATAAAAACAAAGAGCTATTCATAAACAAGGCCTATCTAATATTTTTTTTAAATCCTAAAACGACTATAAGTTTATTACAATAGAATAGAAGAATAGAATAAAATTTTGTTTTCATTGAATTAAATTGTCACAAGTACAGAGCAACGGAATTCACTCCCTCCATTTTAACCCATCCCCATGGGGAGTAGTGGGCTGCCATTGTGGGGCGCCTGGGGAGCAGTGTGGGGTTAAAGGTCTTGCTCAGGGACCCAGAGTGGCAGTCTTTGGGAGTGGGGCTCGGACCCAGAACCTCAGGAACCTAAGCATAATGCCCCAACCACTAGACCGCCACTGCCCTTAAAGCATGAGGGGAAGCATACTAAGAGACAAGAGCTTAGGACAGGGCACATAGAAGATAGAAATACATATAGTAGATAAAAAAATAAAGGTGTATTAAGATTTATATAAAACACATAGTGTTCCTAACCAGGGGCGGATTTAGGAAATTTGGGGCCCAAGGCATAAACAGGCAGGGGCCCCTCTGAACTGAGAAGACAAATACATAAAACAGACCCATTATACAGATAGAGAAATGTTTAGAATAGACATAGATTATTCTTCTAGATTTTGTCCCTTGTCCCTTTTCTTGTTGCTTTCATGTTTTGTACTCAGTCTCAAAAGGAATGAAAGATTTTTTTCAAGCACTAAGCTCACTTAGCTGATTGCTCCTTCCTGTTTTCAAGGAAAGTAAAATAACCCAGTCCTTCTTTTCACTGTAGACAAGCCATGATCTGCTTCTCTGTTCTCCATTTTTCATTTGGATAAAATAATAGCTGCATGAATCATGACAGCAGACAAGATGGAGGAGAGCAGGAGGCGAGGGGTTACCAATCTACTTGCTCTGGGAGAGCAGAGTTCGCTGCTTTTAGATGTGTTGTCGCCAAAGTCTTCCACTAGCAGAAAAAAGTCGCTAGATTTGGCGCTAGGAGCTTTTTTAAAATAAAAGTACTAGAGCTGTCTAAAAAGAAAGTCTCCAGCTCTTTGCACCGCTTGTTTTCAAATGGTTTGCTGCTGTCTGTTTGGACCTTTCTGAACATGTGCAGCAAATGGACTGATCCAATATGGTGGACACTGAAGGGGCTGGGGCTGAGACACACTTAATATTGTTGAGCGTTCTGATGGCTTTATACTAAAAGGATTTTTATCAAAAACATTATTAATGTGCACGAATAAGGAATAGCTGAATTAACTATACATGTAAACAGAGTTTTATGGGGCCTCCAGGAACTTGGGGCCCTACGCAACTGCCTAGTATTGCCTACTGCTAAATCTCCCCCCCCCGCCTACGCCCACCCCCGATCCTAACTCTCGGGACAGTGAATCTCCGTCAGGAAGATGCAGGAACTCATTGACCGGGTGATGGAAGTCGTTGGTAGAGATGCAGATGGATCGCTGTAAACCCGCCCAAATAAGACAACCAGGTGATTTAATGGTCGGATTCCTTTCTTTCAGGTTCAGATTCCCAAACCACCACATGTGAAAAGGCTAAAAGTGATTAAATAAAAGCCCGATAAAAAAAAAAGGGTCATCAACATGGAAACGGGACATCTTGTGCAGACAGTCAGGGGCGGAGCTAGATGGGGGGCCAGCGGTGTCCATGGCCACCCTTAGCCAATCATTAGCCACCCCTGTGGCCACCCCTACCATTTTTCTTCAGCAGTAATACTCTCAAGTGTAATATTCAAAACATTTTAATCTTTCATATATTGCTTACTTTATTTTCATATATTAATAACTACTTGACAACAAAAACACTATGGTTAATTATACACATCAACATCAAAGATGATAAGTACAGAATTTATGCTGTTTTCAGAACTAGATTTTGTGTCATATGGGTTAAAGAGAAAATGATGTGTCTTTGCAAGTCATCTAAGAGAGTGAAATGATAGATAAATAACTATTTTAATAAAAACATATTAAATAATCAATTTATGTAGATATTAGTGTTATAGGTCCACAACAGGTGCCACCTGTTACATTAGTACTTGCAAATATCAATTTTATGCAGAATGATTATTGATACAAGTAGGTAAGTAATGACAATGGAAAAGATGTTCGCTGCAGAACTGAAACCTGAAAGAATTTTATCTACTATACCTTTTATCTAGAAAGCACAGATGTTTAAATATATGTGTCTATTTGACCACCCCTCAGTGTACATTGGTTATTGCCTGGCCACCCTTATAAAAATATTCCTTCTCCGCCTCTACAGACAGAATAACCGCTGGTGTCCCTTCCATATTATTCCAGACCATCCACGCATTATTTAAGTGAAGAAGAGTCATCATCATGGTAAAAAATGGTGTGGTGACTGAAACACCTAAAAGAAACCGGTTTATGTAAAAGTTAAACAAAAGTTCTTTTCTAACGTTAAATCAAGGGCTGAGAAGCTGTCTGCCACAATCACATTTCCATTCCCTGCAACCATCAACCCTGAAGGGTCCTGGCTGCACTTTGAACTGCTGCCAGTAAAGGCCTGCAGAGCTTTAGGCTCCAGGGAAGAAAATGGAGGACAAAAAAAAAATTACTCAATCACATTCATGCAGGATGAAGCCGTGCAATCAGCCCCAAAGGCTATTGATGACATTTTTATTCCTCTGATCTGGTCCTTCCAGTTTGCTCATTATGTATGGAGGTGACATCATGTCACTGGGGGCAGGAGGTTCAAAACAAGCTGCACATATTCAAGCATGTAGAGACTTTTCAAGTGGTTTGGTGGCCCCTGTGAGGGACAGGTGTTAATGGGGATCCTTCTCAGATAAAGAAACATATTTTACACTTTGTGTTAAATCCTGCTAAGATGCATGGCAGGAAAAAATCCACCAGGATTGAGCTGTGTAGGAGAAACCTATAAAAGCATTTTAAAATCTTATCCCATTAAAACCACGGACTTTACTGTCTATGAAATATATTTTTCTTAATCTCTCCAAATTCTGCTGGAATAACACCAGCTTTGCTCATCTAGAGAAGGGGTTCCCAAAGAGGGGGTCGGGAGCCCTGGTGGGGTCACAAGACACAAAGCATGCCGTTACAACATGGTTTTACAATCTCTGATGTGACCATGAGGTATGTGGAGGAATTAAAGGGCTGGTTATCCTCCTGCAGCAGTGTGTCATAGTGAGCTTGTTGCATATATGTTTAATTAATGCCCAATATTGAAGCGTGGTCTGCGCTATGCTATTCCACGCCACAATGCAAGAGGGACAATCAGGAACTAGCTGTGGGTCTAGATACGAGGTGGTGAGGAAGTGGGGGCAAGTTTGTGCGACAAAGGAGGGACATGAGGGCGAAAAAGAGCGGGGATCCAGGTGGAAAAAGGGTCCCAGCATGCACCTCGCTCTTCTAGCTGGTCCATCTTCAGGAGTCGTTTTCTACAATGGCGGTCATACAAACAAAACAAGCCGGCAAGCGGATGTAGATTTGACCAATCAGAGGCCTCCTGACTGCGGTCACCTACAATTTTGGAGAGGAGCAGCAGAGGGTCTGCGGAAGGGGGCGGGGCATATCTACGTTAACTGCGACACACACTCGGACGACCTGGTTTCTGAGTATAAATCAGCCTTCAGACAAAAATATGACCAATATAAATACATTAACCATGAATAACATCTATTTATAAGTCTAATAATCATATAAATATTAAGTGTAACACTGAATTATCAAACTAAGGGTAAGACCTGTTTTTCGGTTCAATTCGCACATTTTCTAAGCCATAACAAGGCTGCTGTTTGGTTACTCTATTAGTCTAGAACTCAAAAGCTACTCTGGACATTTTGAATTAAAAACATCTTCAAACTTAGTAAACAAAGTCCAGTGGATTGTTGTTGTTTTTTTACTTTTTAAACATTTTTGAAATGACTATGACCTGATTGGTAACATTGTAACATCGTAAGCTGAACAATTAAATGTCCTATTAAATGATTAAAAATGCATTTAAGACAATTAATTAGATATTTAAAAGACATTTTATTAAAACTATTAATTTACTTGAATAAGAATGAATAACTGTAAAGTAATTCTATGTTCTTTATGGTGGTAGTCAGTCTTTTGCATGTTTATTTTTGGAGATAAAGGCTGAAAAGTTTGTACCTTCTTATTTGTGACAAAGTTAAGCTCATTCAGACTAGAAGGAGAGCATTTTTATTAATGAATTTTTTTAAATTCTTACGTCAATTCCTAATTAGATCTGGTTTTTGACTTGGCCTTTTAACGCTTATGGGTATCATTTAATCTATCAGAGTTAAATATAAAGTTCTAACAGACTTAAAATTTGGGTTCTGTCAAATCATAAATCAATTTCTAATAATTCTATAAAACTGAGTCACCAATTAAAAATAAAATTAATTTTCACTGTCTTTACAGCCTCCATTAACCACTAATATTTTATCAATTTGCAGATGAATGTTAATATAATACGAGTATTTTACAAAACTATACAGTCGTGTAATTCATGGAACAGCTAAAATAAGGTTTTTAATGCCAGCAATCCAATTTTTGATTTAGATCAAATTAAATCTGAATTCTCAGAATCAAATCGATTGATGCAGCCCTAATTCATCTAAGAGCTTCTCTGTGACTACAAATGAAAAAAGTAGGGTAATACTTTAGGAAATAAACAATATGAAGTTGCTTAAAATCACAAAGTTTATTCCTTTGTGCATTTCGTTTTTTTTCTGTCAGTCAGAAGCTTTTGTGATTGATCGATTGATAATTGATCGATTAGCTTGATTGATTGATTGATTGATTGATCGATCAATGTGGAGCAGTGGGTACCCACTGCTGCCTTACAGCAGGAAGGTCCCTGGTTTTATTCCTGGCTCAGCTCTTTTTCTGCATGGAGTTTGAATGTTCTCCCTGAGCATGAGTGGGTTCTCTTCCGGTACTCCAGCTTCCTCCCACTGTCCAACAACATGACTGTTAGGTTAATTCTTCTTCTCTAAATTCTCCTTAGGTGTGAGCGTGTGTGTGGCCAGTGGTTGTGTGTTCCCTGTGTTGCCCTGCGATGGACTGATGGACTGGCGACCTGTCCATGGTGGACCCCGCCTCTGCGCCCGTAGACAGCTGGAGATAGGCACCAGCCCCCCTCACGATCCCACTTGGGATAAGCGTGTCAGAAAATCGATGGATGAAAGACTGATTTATTCACTTTATTGATCTCACAGTGAGGAAATGTACACGTTACAAAATAATGCAAAAGTTTTTGGCATTTACATAATCATATTTAGTTACTTTAACACACTTGTTTCATGTTAGCAGGGAAGGACCTAAAACAATTGTGTTAAAGTAACTAATTTGTTTAAGTAAATGCCAAAAGCAGTTGCATTATATTTTTCAGTGAATAGTCAAAGGATGTGCCAAAGGAAGAAAAAGGTGCATGGGGGTAAAAACAGTAGATACAGTGCGTCCACATATGACACCTCTTTTGTTTTGCATAATGAAGGGATTACATCATTTGTTCGTGGTTTTAAGTTACAAGTTTAGACAGCAAAATGACTCTGCCTCACACTGACTATATAGCTGAGGGGGTTCCAGGTGCATGCTGGGAATAAAATGGTTCCTACCATGACCCGGTTCTTTGTTTTTTAGGCCCTGGATGATCAAAGATCCTTCTCTGATATCTGAGAGAACCAAAAACCTCCAGGCTTCCCTGAAAACAATCAACAGCTGGACTCAGCTGTCATTGCTCCAACTTCTCCATGTTTCAACCCCAGGATGTGACGTCGGGGCCATTAGCCCCGCCCCATCCATACACCTGTGGATGGGGGGGGGAGCTTACCGAGGCAGTAGAAGGAGGAAAAACACGGAAGAGCTCACAGGGTGTTCAGGTCTGCGTCTTTCCCCTCAGAGAAGAAGGATTACAGGAATATTGTCCCCCATCTGTCTCCACATGGACATGGATGTCCAGGAGTCCCCTCATGGGGACATGGGACTGTTAAAGACCTTTGACTCCTCTGAGTTCGGCTGCTGGGAGAAGATCGGCTCAGGTGGATTTGGACAGGTTTACAAAGTGCGGCATGTGAAGTGGAAAACATGGCTGGCCATCAAATGTCCTCCCTGCCTTCACCTGGATGAGAAGTAAGTATTAAAAACCACATTTAGGGTTTGGATCAAAGGAGGGGAACCGCTCCTGCTCCTCATCTCTAGACCTGATCCAGTCTGATCTCTGCTTTACGCGCAGAGGAGCAGGAGGAGAAGCTCCTGCTCAGTGAAAGCGGCTCCTCCAGCTGGAAGGTTTCCAGATGTTCCAGATGTTATCAGGCTCTGGGGCCCCGGGGAGCCGCCCATTTAAATACACGCGTGGGAGGAACGCGGGGGTCTTCTTTCCACTGACGCTCCTGTAGGTTGCGCAAACATCTCCAGCATTTAGCGCGTCTCTGTCAAAATGTCATCATTGTTGCAAGGAAAGAAAACTTCTGTTCATTGGAAATTTGAGTGAAAATATTTTTATGTTTTTAATCTAAAGGCTTTAAGTTTAGATTATATTAAAAAAAAAGCTTTTTCTCTCTAGATTTTATTTTTTAAATTTTTTTTCAGCCAGATTTATGTTTAAGTAATCGAGCTTTATGGATTTCATTCTTTCAAAATTTTTTGTTTTTGTGTAAATATTTTTATCCATTTTTAAAGATAAATATTACCCAACAGAGACGAGAAATGTAGAGCCTGTTCATATCCCCACTGCCTGCACTCTGGGTCCCTGAGCAAGACCCTTAACCTCACACTGCTCAATAGCACAATGGCAGCCCACTGCTCACCAAAGAGATGGGTTAAAATGTAGAGAGCTCATTTCCACATTGTAAAATGGGGATTTACATTACATTTAACATGTTTGCTCAGTTGACAGATTAATCTCTAGAACAGAGATTATTCACTGTATACACTGACACAGTGAATTCCCTTATCCTACCCACTTTAATAGGATTCTAGGCACATATGGCGACTGTTAAATTGGGTTTTCCAGATCCCATTCTGTTCACTGGGCAGACTTTCCTCTGGACGCTAGCAACAATAATTTGATTGGTCAAGAGCGAGGGATTGTGTAGGGCTTGAAGTGAAAAGCATCTAATCTGTGAAATACAATGAAAATGATGCATTTCGTCTGGAAAAAAAAGAAATATGAAGAAAGTAACTGAAAATAACAAATTTTATAAATTTTAAAAAAATGCGTTGACAAAAAAATTGATACACAGTTGAAAAAATAAAATCAGAGAAAACAGTCGAATTACTCTCAAAACTTCTTCCAAAGTTTTATTTCTGGTTTGTCTTTTCTTATTTTTTTTTTTTTTCCATTTACAAAATATGTTCTTTGCTGCAACAATAATTGAACAAAAGTCCCTCCATATTGTTGCTGATCTTTCTCTGCACATGATAAAAAGGCAGTTGAGGCCTTTTAAACCTGAGTTTTTTCCATCTGGAGGTGTTTGTCCACGCTGCTGCTGTGAGCCAGGCTCCTGCTGGTTGTTGTGGAAAAGTTTTCCCATCACATGTCAGTGGAAGCTTCTGTCCTTTTAGTTACTTTGCACCAACAGATCCTGCAGCATGTTGTTTTTTTTTTCTTTTTTTAATATAGAAATATAGTTTCTAAATTTTCTTTATCTGGATAAGAATGGATAAGCATTTTCATTGTTTAAATATCTAATTCATACGTATCTTTTGTTTGTTTCCTTCCTTCCTTTTGGATATTTTTGCATGTTCCTCATCTAAATACTTACTTTAGGAAATTTGTTCCATAAATGTCCAAATCAGTTGCTTTTTTATGTTAATATGAATTTTATGTTATTCAAAACATTATTGTTTACCTTGTGGTCCAGTTGGTAAACAATGTCCTAAAAATGGGGGAAAAGTAAATATTGTTCAGTTTATTATTATCATCAATTAAAAAAAATCAAAGTTTTCTTCTTTTTTTATTTGCACAAACGACAGACATTTTTTAACCTGCCAACTGATAACCTAAAATGACATCACATAGGTCAAATACATCAATATTCCAGTTGAGCCCATTAGACTGACAGTCGTCACTAAAACATCTCAAAGCTTGGCTTGTCGGCTCCCTTCAGGGTTTATGTATCATCTGCTCCCCCCGCAGCCCCAGATGTTATCTCCTTCAACATCTGCCAAGTATAAACAGTCGTTGGTCGTCAGCGTTCAGGGAGCCTACATCCAGCAGCAGGTCCTGAAAGCCGCCTTTGTCTGGCTGCTCAGCGGCTCCCACTGTGTGGCACAGACGACATGAGAAGCCGCGGAACCGGTCTGTCCAGGAGACTCTGTGATTAAAGACGGAGGCTTTGTTTGGTCCGGAGGAGCTGCTGGGATTAGAGCATGAAGCAAACAAGTTCCTGCCCTGTTTTCTTTCTAAAGCTTGATTTTATTTTATTTGTTCTTGTTGCACTTACAGCCCAGTAAAGTGCTTCATCATCATCAACCAGAGATCTCATATGAGCCTCTGATTTCATTCCCTTCATGTCAGATAAGCGGCGTTCCTCTGAGTGCAGCCATGAGTGGGATTTACCCTCCCTTGATCGTCCTCATTAGGAGGCTAACGGCCTGCGCCTCAGAGATGTGAGCTGAGGTCACGCCTGACCTGCTCGGTTGTGTTTGAGGAATGGCAGCCGTCAGCGCGTTGAGAAAGCTGCTCTTTAAACCCCTCAGGACTGTTTGGATGCTGGAATGTTCTTAAGGTTTTAAAAAGGCGTCTGGTTAAGAAAGCGAAGCATAGAGGTCAGTAAGAATGAAGCCAGGCGTGCAGGAATTCAGGCTGGACTGAGAGGAATTCTAGATGTTGCAAATAAGCATTACCTCAGAGTTAGCGGGTTAATTTTTAATAAGCAGGAACGTTGATTAAAAATAGTTGAACTTGGAATGAGGAAGTGTTGACGGTTTAAAAATAAGGTGGCTGCATACATTTCAGCTGCGGTTTGGTTGCATTTTCTCCATGAAGTCGACAGAGGAAACTTCCTGCCAGCTTGGAGAACAATATGTTCTCCTTTCTGTTATGTATGGGATCCCACAGGCAGGGATCGGCACACATGCATTAAAATGTATTTCCAAATAAAATACCAAACACCCACTTTAAAAATGTATCAAAATAAAATACTCTATTTTTGTATTTTCAAAGTACTACAAAATACTTCATTCTAAGTGCCTTTTTCTTCTATCCCTTTACTTGTACATTATCTGGAAAAACTTTAAAGTAACAAAACAAGAAAAGTAACTTCATTTACTGATAAGAGTACCGAGTAAAATATTATTGAAATTGTATTGGGAATGCCTCACCTTACTGCATTACTGCAAAGTGCAATGCATTGCTGCAGCCTAATTAAATCACTTTTTTACTGCCTTACTCCCAACACTGATATCGTGTAGGCTACATACAGTCATCAGTAGAACATTATTTAGGTAAATTTCTAAGAAAAAGTAAATTAAAGCAGCCAACAGTAGTATGAGCCAAAAGTAGCCTACTATAAGCGGCGGAGAAGGTCACCTGTGGCGCTGCAGCAGCACACCTATTCACAATGACATACAAAAGTCCAATGTAGGCTATAGGCTAATTACATGTAACAAAAGGAAACTGTGTAACATAACAATAACGTGATTTTTTTTTAAAGTTCATTGGTGAAATCAACGATAGTGAAACTAACACACAGAGTTAGTTAGCAACTAACATGGGTGGATGTGCAGGTGGCGCAGTGTTTAGCGCACACAACCCATTTACGGAGGCCTTAAGGGCAGATTAGACTTCTGCAACCGCACGCATCAAATGTCGCTTGGTTCTGGTCGTGAACCAGTTCTGCTGGTATGCTTCTGCACCGTCGGTCTGGAATTTCTATGGACGCACAGCAGTTTCCCTCCAAAGCACAAGGGGGAGCCGTTTCGAGAACTTGCCAGAACTTCACCTATTTATCTCGCGGTCTCTCCCACCTTTGTAAACACTCCTTTGGATCCCGCTTAAGGACCTGGCTGATGTCCCTCCAGTTGTTGGCAGAAGCCTTGGCATCTTTATATCATTTGTCTGCGGCATCGTATAAGCGGTTGTATTTCCAAACCCCCTCGATTAACCTTTCGTCATAGTTGTCCACTGTTTTTTAAGTATGGCGCGCTCTGGCACACAGACAGCCGGAAAGGCATACCAAAGACCAATCACAGCTGCTTTTTGTCTGCGCGGGTTTCCGGCTGTCCTAGTCAGGATTTTTTTTGAGGTGCACGATGACGGAAGCAGAAGCTCTGCGCGGGGGGCGTGGTCAAGCACAGAGGCAGATTTGATGGTTGCAGAGGCTATGTGTCAGGAGCATAAATTGGCCTTTAGTCCTCGACGTGGCCGACCTGGGTTGGAATCCGAACCTGTGGTCCTTTGCCACATGTCTCTCCCCCTCTCTCATACCCCCTTTCCTGTCAGCCTACTTTTGGAAAAAAACGAGTCACTAGTGCCGAACACTGAATGTTACACTGAAGAGGAACATGCGATTAAAAAGAGTGATTCATGGTTGAAAATAAATGAGTTGCTAAAATAAAAGTGGTAAATCTGGTTGCTCACCTTGCTTTGAAAAAGCTTCCTTGACTGGTCCGGTCAAAGTGCCAAGTAGAAGATACCTGACTTAATCTAATATGCACCACCGTGTGTTTTGTATTGATCGTGCAATGTGCCATAGCAAGTGTGAAACAGTGCCAAAATTCCCTAGTGGCCGAGAGTGGTATCACAGGGGCTTGATGGCGAAGGAGCCACAGACATGCTTTATAGATAGATGTCATCCCAGACTGTGTTTGCAGAAAGTATTTTGAAAATAGTAAAATACACAACACTGAAGTATTTTGATACAAAATATGAATTTTGTATTTGAAACCTACCTTATTTTAAAATATTTGTATTAGAAATACACGGCCATCCGCTTTACACACAGGGTTCTACGTGTTAGGCCCCTTTTTATTTAGCCTTTTTCTTTCTCCCTGACTTCTTTTTGAATACCCATGTTGATTTGAAATTAGAATCTAAGGCTCCACATATTTGGTCACTATAAAGCAGGTCCGCGGATTAGCCGGACCGCCCGTTCAAGCATCCTGTGACCCAACTTCAGGCTAATTTGGACCCAACCTGAACGTTTAATACATAGGCGAGTAAATTGATCGCGTGGCCGGCGACTAAGGCGCCCACTCTTCACTTACCCCGCTTCCCCAGCATATATGGTAAAAGCCCGGAGCTGCCGCACCAGACTGCACATGATCCAAATGATCCAATGAGCTGCTGTCAGTCTGGGTTGCTGCCGCTGCTACTTTTAGACACACAGCAGGCAAACCTGTGTCAAGCCGGGCGATGGGAAAGAAGGAGAAGATGATGAGAAAAAGAGCAGAGAAAGTGTGGACTGCTGAAAGAACTGCAGTGAACTGGTGAAAGAAAAGTGAAATGGTGCTCAAAGATGATCCTGAACATTTAGAGGATGTTTGGCTCAACCTGCTGCTGTGAAGCAGGATTCTCCAACCATGAACAGAATCAGAAATAAATATGGATCCAGGCTTAAAATGAGCTCCTTGATATGTGCTTTAGAATGGCTTCGTCTCCATTAAACCCAGGTTTAAAGCTTGCAGGGCAGCATAAAGCCCACTGCTCAACATTAAGACAGTGAAAAAGAAAGAAAAATGGTTGGTTCAGGTGCTTTATTAAATATGTGAATCAGGAAATTGTCTTTTAAAAACCAAAGTGAACGCGTTGTTCTCTACTAAAAAAGCAATTTTAGGTTTTTAAATGGGAAAATTTTCTATTTTTTCAAAATTTTATTTATTAATTGTTAGTGTATAAATATTTGGATGCATAAACAGCTAATTTTTATTTCAGTAAGTTAAATTTTGTTTAAAGTAGCAGTTTATTATTTAAAAAAGTCTCCGGACCTTTACTGGTTGATGATTTTCTTCATTCAGACCCCGTTTATTTTTAATTTGTTACCCCTGCTATAAAGCATGCTTTGCTTGGGGTTTTGTCTTCTGTTATTTTAGCATTTCTACACACTTGAAATTCCTGAAAACAATGCCTTCTCATGTCTAATTCTATCTTTCTAATCTTCTGCACAATTTAATCAACTAATTTGGCCTCATTTTGTTAGATTGTTAGGTCCTACTTGTTTTTCCTTTTTTGCATCCTAATAAATTTTTTTTTACTGTTTTTGATGTGAAATTGGACTCAATTAAACTCTGTAATCTTAAAAAACCACGGCTTTCTTTAACTTAGGGACCGCTCTGAGCTCCTGGAGGAGGCTAAGAAGATGGAGGCGGCCAAGTTTCGATACATCCTGCCGGTGTACGGGATCTGTGAGGACCCTCAGGGCCTGGTCATGGAGTACATGGAGACGGGCTCCCTGGAGAACCTGCTGGCCAATGAGCCGCTGCCCTGGGAGCTTCGCTTTCGCATCATCCACGAGACGGCGGTGGGCATGAACTTCCTCCATTGCATGAACCCGCCGCTCCTGCACCTGGATCTGAAGCCGGCTAACATCCTGCTGGACGCTCACTATCACGTCAAGGTGAGGAACACCATCGGGTTTAAAAATGAACCCGATCGTGATCTGTTTGAAAGCTGTGGGGGGAGAGTGTACTTTGGGGGGACAGGTATCTTTTTTCCAAGCAGTTCAGCCTTACAGGGTGTAAACTGGTGGGAACCATCATTTCTAGAGTTTAAAGCCTGGATGTAAACAGCTCAGCCGGGCCTGTCCCGACAGGATTAATTTGGCTTCCATTAACATCCCTCTCAGGCTGAGTGTGTGTGTGATGGGTTGAGCTCTTTCTGCACAAATATAAAGGGCCTCTCCTCTGCAGCAGGTTGGGACATGGCTACGTTGCCCTCATCATACCACGGAGAACACATAATAAAAACCTTAGCTGCCTGTCACACTCACTGGGAAACTTAGTCATCGCTGCAGTGGCATTTCATGAGAAATCTAACGTCAGCCTTTTAATGAAAGCTGGATCCCATCTCCTTTTCCAGATATCCGATTTTGGCCTGGCCCGATGGAACGGCCTGTCGCAGACGGATGACATCAGCAGAGAGGGCTTCTGCGGCACCATCGCCTACCTGCCGCCTGAGAGGATCATAGAGAAGGACAGGGTGTCGGACACCAAGCACGACGTTTACAGGTGGGTTTCCTCCACATGCTGCGCTGTTCTGATTGGAGGAGGGCGTTCCTGTTGGGATTTCTGATTCAACACAGTGCCTGGATGTGATGCGGTGGATTCATTTGGTTTAAAACTAAACAATGATTCTAATTTATCATGATTTCATTCTTTAATGAAGGTAATACCACAAAAAGAAAGCACACCAGAAAAAAATCTATATCTAGATAAGTCATTTTTTCTTCAAAAAGTGCATTTGTTCTTAAATTACTTATTTCTAGATCGTTTTTCCAGTTCAGTTCTTAACTTTCTAGATGTGTTTCAACATTAAGAGATATATGATTAGAAAAAAATCAATAAAGTATAACGAGCGTAAATAAAGTGCAGAGTTTAAATTGCATTAAATGAACTGCTGTTCGGCTTTTTTCTCAGCTTTCGGTGGAATCTGTGCAGCACGCTGGCGATTTTACTTCCATATTGGCAGAATAATGAAGCAGCGGATATCACTACACAGCAGCCTTTAAAGCAAATTATCAACACTTTATTTCACTGGAACCAAAACTTGTTGCATCCTTTGTTGTTCGACAATGGTTTTCCTTCCACTCAATTTCCATCCAACATTTCTACACTCGGAAAGTTTATCTAGAAATAAGTTAAAATTTCTTAAATTAAGTGTATTTACCCTTAATTTCTTGAGTAGGTAAATGAGATAGTTTGCCAATGGAATGAGTATTTTTACTCTTAATAATAGGATAATTAGATAATATGCACTTCCAAATAAGACAATGCAATTGTGTTTTCTTATTGTAAGTGTAAATTGTCTTTTTTCCATTGGCAAGATGTCTCTTTAACTCCTCAATCCAAGAACAAATGCACTTATTATCACTCGCCAACCACCTTCTTCAGCTGCTCAGAGGATCAGTGCTCTTTGTGTCAACTCATGGTTGATTACCCTCCTCTGCAGAGCTCAGTTCTTTTTTTTAAAAATAAATTTAGAGTATGATTACTATGTTGACTAAGACTCAACTTTATTTATCCCTAATTGCTCCCTCTGGTTTCAGTAGCTTAGAGTGCAAAGAGCTAAAGCAAGAGGCCATTAAATTAAAAAATACAACTGATATTATAAAAAGAGTGTATATAGTACAAAAAAGCATGTCTTGGAATGTGAATCCCTTAGATATAAAAAATTATCTGCAGAGTAGAGAGCTAAGATTAAAACGATTCAGTGAAACAAAGATCTATATCTTTGAAGATGCATGATTTTATTGAGCAGCTGCTGTACTTTGTAACATAATATGATGCATAATAATCCCTGTTTTAACCTTCGGACAATCATTGAAGCTGCCGCCATTCGCCCTCTGATTTCTGCGGCGGAGCTTCAGATTTAAACTGCCTTACTGGCAGCGTGGTGGTGGGGGGGATTTTTTGGTTAATGTTTCCCAGAAAATGACACGTCTCGCTGTTGTTTTTGTCTCCCTTCCAGCTTCTCCATTGTGATCTGGGGCATTCTCACGCAGAAGAAACCCTACCAAGGTACGGCTCTGCAGCGCAACACAAGTTTTGCTTTTATTTTAGTGGAAATCGTGCATCAAAAGAATGAAAGCTGCAGGTCGTTTTGATTAGCGTAGGTTCAACCTGAAGCAGATTTCTGGATCTCAGCTTTCCGTCTATTTTTAACATTCCCATAAACATACAGGCAGCATTATTGAAGGTGTGTACCGCGCTGCTGGGAGCTTGTTTACTGTCTGGATTCCTTGGCAGGCAGGTGGAGTGGGCAACAGTGGAAACTTTTTTTCTTTCATTTTTCCCAGGCGTATCATGTAGCCTCTATTTTAGACTGGTCTCTTATTAAGGCAGGGTTGGCACTGCAGATGATGACCCAGACAAAATGAAAAAAATTGAGCCCGGCTTATTACCTGCCTGGCCTTCTTCTTCCCTCTTCGCCCAGAGAGTATTATCCTTACAATAGGCTCCGTAAGCCTCCGCCTGCTTGCTGTGAATCACCGTCTTTAGTGGATGGATCAGGGCAAGGCCCTTTAGGCTCCTGTGGGAAACCGGCCAATCCTATGTGGGCTTTAAGAAAGATGCAGGAATCAGTTGTTGGTTGAGGGACTAATCTGGGTTATAATGCGATAGCATGTTTTGCTTGTCATGGCGAATCCATGTATGCTGACCAGGAGATAACCGAGCGCTGATGTTTACCCTCAGGAGAAAACAACATCCTGCAGTTAATGGTGAAAGTGGTCAAAGGGGTTCGTCCAGATCTGGGTTTGGTGCCACGAAATCGACCTTCGACCTGCGCTGGTTTCCTTAACCTCATGCAACGCTGCTGGACCACAAACCCTAAAGACCGGCCCAGCTTCCAGGGTGAGTCTGGATTCTTCTCTCTGCACCAAATACGTTTAGTCTTATTTCTGTCAGACTCTATTTCTGCTGCTTGATGGCATTTGTTGTTCATTTTGGTTCCTTGTATGTTAGGAACGGTTGATTTAATGCTTTGTTCTTTCAGAAATTACATCTGAAGCTGAGGAGCTTTGCTCCAAACCTCAAGAGGAGCCCAGGACCCCAAGATTATCGACATCATCAGAACCAGAGCCTTCGTCCCCAAAGCCAGTGGCTAATGATCAGGTAGGTGGAGGCAGAACTGTGCCTATAGACCCTGAATCAAATCATCGTCTTCAGGATGTTATCGTCACTAAGTGGTTTAGGTTTAGCGGAGTGGCGGCCTAGTGGTTAGGGCATAGAGCTAGGAATCCAGAGGTTCTGAGTTTAAGCCCAAGACCCTTAACCCCCACACTGCTCTTTAAGGTCTAGTTTGACTTCTCTTTCTAAGTATTTGTGTAAAAGCGTAACAGTTGTAGCTGAATTTTTTTTTTTAGCATACCGTATTTTTCAGACTAGAGTGCACCGCACTAAAAGCCGAACCCAAAAAGTATTTTTAAAACTGGAAGCGTACAGCTATAAGCCGCACTGTCACACACCAAACCTGTAGGGGGAACTCTATATGTATATCGGCCCAAAAACGCGCATGCTGCTTCATATTTGATGCTTGTACAAGCGCGTTCTGACGCTGCGGCTGATGTATCTTTGCTGCTCCAGCTGTGCAGTCAAAAAGTGGGTCCGATGCGCTGAGCGGAGCTACCCTATCCTTTCTTTGCCTGTAACAATGGCAGCTATATTTGCTGTGATCAGTGGGTAAAAAGTAGTTTGAATGATTTTAAGTGAGAAAGTCCACCTGAAAAACTTAATCTGTGAAGCCAGTTCATCATGATTACCCTCCTTTCTTCAGACCCCCGTACACACGGAGTGCTCTACCACTGGGAATCCCTTTCACCAGCAGCCTCTGGCCCGGTCGCCTCTTTGAGGTTTGCTGCTACTGTTGGCGGCAGCTGGAAGTAGATGTTAGTGTTTTTTAAGTATGTAATCCAAACTGCAACCACTGCCAGTAGGTTTTAACATTTTAGTTAATTTAGGCATTAATAAACTGTTTCAGGGGACTGATCATAGCGCACTGCATGAGCAGTGCTGTGTCTCTCTCCCTGCCAGCTCCCAGATCAGCTTCTCTGATTGGTTGATGTGGTGCGTCGAGCAGCAGAAGTTAAATTTTTCCAAATCCAGCAACTGCTGCTATTCTGGTGCCTGCAGTTTGGATTATGTACATGAAAAACGCCTTCCAGCCACTGCAAACAATAGCGGAAAACATTGAAAAAGCACCCTGGACCAGAGGCTGTTGTTGAAGGGGATTCCCAGTGACAGAGCACCGCCAGTGTACGGGGGGGTCTGAGTGGCTCTGACAGTGAAATAATATTTGAAGGCAGGATGGTAATCTGGATGAACTGACTGTGAGGTTTATAAGTGGATTTTCTCACTTAAAAACCTATTTAAACTACTTTTTACCCACTGATCACAGCAAATATGGCTGCCATTGTTACAGACAAAGAAAGGACAGGGAAGCTCCGGCCAACGCGCATTAGACCCACTTTTTGACCGCTAAGCTAAAGCAGCAGAGATGCTTCAGTCGGGCGTCAGAACTAAACTTGTAAAAGCATCAAAAATGAAGCAGCACTTGCATTTTTGCTTCTAGCATGTGAACGTTGCATTAGAAGCTCGTGACGTGCTGCTCCTGCTGCTCAAAATGCGCTGCAGGACCTTTCGCAGCACCTTGATGCTTGCCGTCCAACCAGAGTCCTGCAACGGGTCGGTACCCGCTGGTCCCCGACGGGTCACCCGCTAAAATGCTCTTTTGCGGGTAAAAATGCATAAATAAAAATAAACGGGTCGGGCGGATATTTTTTTAGTGCGGGCGGATAGTTGGTGATTTTTTATGCGCAGGTGTTGTTATGGACATCAGAAATGTTATATTCATCAGGCACTGGGGTCAACCTTGTTGTAGCTTAAAGCCCTGCCGGGCAGTGGGCTTCCCTCTCCAAAGGCCACAGTCAGTGCATACACGCCTGCTGCAGTGTTAAGGCGCTGCTCTGCAGCGCAGCGTACTATAGCCTATTACTTGATGTGTTAACGGGTCGGGTTGCGGGTTAAATATCAACGGGTCGGGCCGGGTTCGGATTTGAATTGAAGATATCCGCGGGTGACGGGTCGGGTTCAGTAGTCATCCTAACGGAAGTTCGGGCGGGTGCGGGTTGTTTAAAACTCGACCGTGCAGGACTCTAGCGTCCAACCATTGACTTTGCATGTAAACTAGCTGCTTCTGCTGCAATGTAGCATTAGCTTGTTAAACTCGCTGCAATAAGAGCTTCTGATGGAAGATACGGCTTCCTCAGCTCTTCATTTCAGCTCTGCAGGAGTTGTTCACTTCATTGGTTTGATGGCTTTAATGTGGCAAATAAATGTCAAAATGTGTTAATTTGCTCTCTGTCGTTCCTGCTGCTAGCATGTGCTAAATGAAGATTGGTGCTTTCTTCTTTTAGATGCCTCAGGGCACTGTGTGGGGTATCTTGCATATTATTAATTAAATCCTGTCTCTTGACATTTGTTAGATTATTCAATATTATAATGTTTTTAAGAATTCCTGCATGGTTGACATTTGGCTGTTTAAACCATTATAAGCTGAGGTTAAGAAAATATTTTAAGAATGGTCAGCTTTTTTTAACAGCTTTTTTTATGAAAAGGGGCAGACATTTGTCTTCTTTAGCCTAGCAGTAGGGCATTAGTCAGAGTTATGTTTGCTGTCTGCAGATGGTTAAAAATGATTGATGGAAAGGCAGTGATGAAATCCGCCCAGCGACATGTAACCTCTCTGCACTCTGTGTCTGTTCGATTTTATTTGGGGCTGTAAAGTTGAACTCTCGACTTTCAAAGCTTTAAATTTAAATTGGCACATAAACATGTCTCAGACCAGTTCTGGGACCCTGTTGCAGACGATGGACTGATCGGCTCTTGTCACAAACTGAAATACTGAGTTGAACCGATGAACCCAAACTGCTGATGAACTCTGTTCATTTTTTATGTTTGGCTGCATTTTCTCTTTTACAGTCGTCCAGTTGGTGTTATTCTTTGTTCTTCATTAATATGTAACCATGACGTTTATCTTTCAAGTGCATGGGATGCTGTTATGACTTTATAAATCAGATGTTTGGTCCAGAACAAGAGTTGCGTCACAGGAGAGGAATGTTGACCAACCTGTGTGTCGCTCTGTCATTTCCGGCCTTTCTCGGCTGTTTGTTTAACCTGACTAGAGCAAACATTAGGCTTCTTGGAAATGAAAGCTGATGGACAGGGATTGCTTTGCAGACAGCCAGAGGCCGGTTGTAACTTCCTGTTAACTTGCATTTCATTCCAAACGATGGCAGATTTTCCACTGACCTGCCATTGAAAGTGGAATTTGATGTGACATGACTGAGTGTGGATGTAATGGAATGTACAGAATGTTATAGAACTGTTTTTTCTACAGGATAATGCCAACAAACCGGTGCGTCCAAAGTCGGCCATGTTGCCGGAAAAAGACTACAGCCTGTCAGAGCTGCTGAGCCAGGTGGATTCTGGGATCTCGAGGAGCTTCGATCGAGTGAAGGAGGATAGCATCCACAGCAAAGAGAACACCTGTAAGAGACTGTCAGGCATTTCCTCTGCGGATTCAGCCTTCTCCTCTCAAGACTCCATCACCCTGTCTTTTGAGAAGGAAGCCACTTTTGGTAAGAGCTAATAAGTTACCTACAGGTGGAGATGTAGCCAACATGAGTAATCTATCTTTTAAGGACCTTTTTTGTCCTTTTATACTTCTCAGATTCTGCTGAAGTCCAGAAGCGAAAGCTCTGTGAAGCCATCAGGACCAAAGACACTGCTAAGCTAATGAAGATCCTCCAGCCTCAGGATGTTGACCTCCCCCTTGAAGGGGGAGATAGCCTGCTTCATTTCGCCATTACTTTGGGGAACGAGGAGGCCGTCAAGTTCCTCCTTCTGAACGACGCTAATCCCAATCTGCCAAATGTACGTGGCTCCACACCCCTCCACCTGGCCACAGAGAAGCACCAGAAGCCACTAGCTGAACTGCTGCTTGGTCGGCGCAGGACTAATGTGAACGCTAAAGACGAGGACCAGTACACGCCTTTGCACTGGGCGGCCCAGAATGGAGACGAGGCCATGACACGGCTGCTGCTGGACCGGGGAGCGACCATCAACGAAACCGACGGCCAGGGACGTACCCCGGCCCACGTGGCGTGCCAGCATGGCCAGGAGAACGTGATACGGGTTCTGCTGAGCCGCAACGCCGATGTTCAGATCAAGGGCAAGAACAACTGGACGGCGCTTCACTTCGCCGCTTGGCAGGGACACCTGGGCATCGTCAAGCTGCTGGTCAAGCAGGCCAGCGCCAACGTGGACAGCCAGACGACAGACGGCCGAACGGCTCTGCACCTGGCATCCCAAAGGGGGCAGTATAGAGTTGCGCGGATCCTTATCGAGCTGGGAGCGGACGTCAACATCACTTCATCTGAGTTAAACACACCGCTGCACGTGGCGGCGGAAACGGGCCACACGAGCACCTCCCGTCTGCTGATAAAGCACCAGGCGGATGCTAACCTCCAAAACGCTCAGGGACATACGCCTCTCCACCTAGCTACGCAGCGGGGCCACCTGGCCACTGTCAAGATGCTGATCGCAGAGGGGGCCGACCCTTATGTAACCAACCACGTGCAGCGCACCCCCTGCCACTTGGCGGCAGAGAATGGACACGGCGAAGTTTTGAAAGAGCTGCTCCATCACTGTCCGGATGGCAGCAGCCTGTCGGATCAGCAGGGACTCAGCCCGCTGCACCTGGCCGTGCAGGGCGGACACTCGAACGTCATTACCATGCTGCTGCCGCCGCAGGTATGCCAGGACTTGGTAGCTGAGAGCACAGTCCAGCCGTTAGCCGAGGAGCCTCCTACGCTGGAGGTTAAGCAGCTCCAGAGGAAGGTTGTCATTCTCAAACTGACTGAGCACAAAAACAAAGACTGCCCACAGCCCCCCAGCCCGCAGTGTGCTTCAGCACCATGCTAACAGCAACAAACACACTGCGGACACTGTATAGAACTGCCCCACCTCCCCCATCAGCTGCCTCAGACTCTGTTAGGATTCCCAACAACTGGGCCAGTGGAAACATCTTTTGAAAAAAAGCTTGATGTAATTTGAACACTGTAAATAGATTGTATAAAACTTTTTGTTTTACTTTTTTGGAGTCATTATGCTCTACTTTGCAGACACTATTTTAAGACTGGTAATGTGTTGGACTCAACCAGGGAATATGTCCTTTATTTTGTATTTGGAATCTCGCAGCTCGGCCTGGATGTAACGCTTATCGGAATATAAACTGCTTACAGCACTTTAAATTAGCTTGTTTGTTTGAAAACACCTCTGTTGTTCTGGAGCTGGTACAGTCCAGTGCTGCTTTCTGTATTAAAATACTAATACATTTATCTTTTATTGAACTCTGCTTTATTTATTATTTTAATGGACTTAAATTTGGAAATTCGCTTGATAAGATTGTACGTCATCATTTGAAATAAGGCTATCATTAATGAATGAAAGCCTGAAATTTTTGAAAACGTTTTTCATTTTCTGACCTTGGAGAAAATGTTAATTACTTGATCTTAAACTTATTCTTCTCCTTTTTGATTTACAAATGTTTTGGGGGAAAAAAATAAACACCCCATCATGTCGCTGCAAGCTCAGAGGAGAAAGTCTGTCTATTTGCCACTGCTCCACCTCCACGTGTGCGGGACCTTTAAGCCCCACTATTAACGGGAGTTGGCATGTCTGCAACTGCAGCCCCACCTGTAGTGTTATTATTATCGTTCTGCCTTTGCTCGGGAGCATGCTCAGGTTGGCACCGACCATGGGAACTGCCCCTGAGGGGGATCTCAGGCTGTAAGATGATGGATGAGTGAGAAGGGGCGCTGATGTACGACTAGCAACTTCAGCCTGTTGGCTAATTCCTAAGACCACTTTGAGGTTTTCATCACTCTAAAACCACCACACCAAACACCGCCACCCCCATCATCCCAAACGCCTCGAGGTTGAGCTTTTTGCAAACAGAGAAAGTTCATGGAGGGGGGCTGATGTGGGAGATTGGGTTGTTTTTACAGTTGGTGTTAATCTGACGCCTCTCTTGTGTACAATAGGCTCTTTTTCTGCTTGTTGCCTGGTGATGTGTCTCATCTCCAGCTAGGAAGGGACAATGTGAACTTGTTGGCCAATCTCAGCTCTTATCTTGTTCCAGGGTCATTGTTATGCTGGTAAAACAAGTAAAGTGCCTATTGAAGGTAGTCTGACAGCTTCCTCCTTTTTACATGTCACTTTAAACTACAGCTATTTGGAGGATTGACCAACACAGAAGAAATGCATAGCTGGGAGACAGGAAGGAAAGTTAAGAATGGTTTACATGATCATGACTCAGTCTGCCTTCTCAATAAAACCCATTTCAGTTGCTTCAGAATGAATTAGTTCTTTCTTTTCTAGTTACTATATGTATATTTTTGGTTTATAACATTAAATATGTTGATTTTTCTGTTGGTTAAGTTACCAAAAATGTGTAAAAGTCTTTACAGAGGGTCTGTGTGGGTGGATGTGCTGCTGTTACATGTTCCTGGAAGAGGCCATAGGCTTGGTTGCGAATACCTTTATGTTTCCTTCATAGGGAGGATGAATCTGTCTCCGTCTTCCTTTGTTTAACCCGCCTCTGTCCTAGATGAAGCAACTGGTGGAGCAATTAACACCACAGTCTATATGTCCTGTTTTCACCTCCAAGATTTTGCCAATAACTCAAAGCATCCATGTTTAGCTCCATTTCCCTCCAAGGTTAAGTCACTAAATGAGCTACTACTGCCAGTAGCCTTTTTCTATTCAGTTTATTTCTATAGAGCCAATTTACAGCACATCATATCAAGACACTTTACAGAGACAATTTAACCAGATTATCCAGTTAGATTGGTTAAAGGATTTGTCTAAAAGGAAAACCAGCTGATAGCATCCAGTTATTGACTTTGCAGGATTTCCTCCACCTTGATGTGCTCGTGGCAACAGTAGATATCAGCTTGCATTATATCATTAACTCTACATCAATCCATTGCACCAAGCATGCATACGGCGACAGTAGAAAGGAAAACACTCCAGCAGGACCAGGCTCAGTTCAAGAAGAGAGAAACAGAGACACGAAAGAACATAGAAGAACTGATGCATTTATCCATAAATACTTTCTACTTTGGAAAGGTAGCTGAATAATTGACCTTGACAAGGAAAGAAATGGTTAAGCAGGTAAACTCTGTACCAGGTTTAATGTCAAATGGATAAAAGAGAGGACATACAGTTAGGGGTTGAACTGACAAATACTGATGAATTGGAGAATGAGAGATGATGAAATGGGGTCCCTATGTCCTCCAGCAGTCTAAGCCTATAGCAGCATAACTATAGAGATAGCTCAGGATAACCTGAGCCACTCTAACTATAAGCTTTATCAAAAAGGAAAGTTTTAAGTCTAGCCTTAAAAGTAGACAGGGTGTCTGCCTCACAGACTCAAACTGTAGTTGGTTCCACAGGAGAGGAGCCTGATAAAGATCTGTCTCCCATTCTACTTTTTAGAAATACTAGGAACCACTAGTGAACCTGCAGATTGGGAGTGAAGTGCTCTGTTAGGAACATAAGGAACAATCAGATCTTCAATAAATGTTTGGGCTGTTCCTGGTTTCGTTGAGTTTTACTAGTTTAGTCAAGAGTTTTGATTGAAATATGTTTGACTTGGGTTTTAATGCTTTTTGTTAATAAACTTTTTGAACGGAGGTTGTTGTGCATTTATTCTGTACGGGTGCAGTTGATGATGATGTAAGGTTGAATCACACTTTTTAGCTTTATGATATCAGACAGGGTGTGTGCTCACAGAACATATTACAGTTCAGAAGTTATTTGATGAACATAAAGTTACAGCAGCATTTAAATTGAAACTAAAACAGTGATCTGTAAAGAACACGATTGTCTCAAACCGCATCATTCCCACAACTTTCTTTGCTTTCTTGCTTGTTTGATCACGCTCCTGGTTAGGAGAAACTGAAAATGAAATATTCTGTGTTCCTTGATGGAAAAAAGTCAACTTAAAGGTGGTGATCTGTTTGTAGTTTTAGTACGGGCAAACGCACAGTTCCTTTGTTGCACCAGTCCTTTACACCTCAGTGAATGATAAATAAAGACTTCCTTCCTTGTTTGTCCCATTGGCGTGGCGTGGCCTCAGGGCTCACGCTCCATCCTAGTGTTATTGGACACTGGTAGTCATGGAAGGAACATGTTGTCCAAACTGTGTGCCACAAAGACATTCCATTCATGTCTCATTGTTGATGGACAACAAAGAACGCTTTCTGTAGCAATTTCCTCAGGACAAACTCAAAGTTAGGTTAAACTTCTATTAAAATGGGTTGTTTGTGTGTTGGAGTCAAGAAATGAAGAAACCAGAAGAGGTCTTGTTTAAAGGTTGCCATAAGATATATTAAACTGATAGAACCACAAAATAACTTGTTTTCAAACATGTTAAATTCCCTGCAAGGAGGAAAATTCACACTGTACCTGAACGCACCCCCTCCACCATGACACATGGTGGTGGCAGCATCATGTTGTGGGAATGCTCTTCTTCTTCATCAGGGGCAGGGTTGTGGTTAGAGTTGATATAAGATGTTAAAATCACAGCAGTTCTGGTAAGAAAGGCAGCAGTATGACATGAAGTCAACCCTTCAATGGGACAATGACCTTAATCAAAATGGCAAGAGCTGCCATGGAGGCAGGGGCGGATCCATAGGGAGGGAAAGGGGGGACAACTGCCCCAGCTGCCCCCTACTTTTATTTCATAAAAACAATTCTCATTATTAATATATTGTTTGACTAAAAGTCCCTCAGATCCATTAAAATTAATATCCTTTTTCCAAATATTTTATATCACATCATAAAGATAATAGATTATATAGCAGGAGAGCAACGTTTCTAAATAGAACAGCTTTTTTGACCTGTGAGAATGTGATAAATACTTTCTGGCTTCGTAGTGCCTTGATGAGCAGACTTTTCTTTCCAAATGATGCTGATTCAAAGGTGGAGACATTTTCTTACTTTAAGTGATAAGAAGTCAGAAAAGAGTTCAGAGAAAGGAAGATAGGGAGACCAGGAGGGTCCCAGGTGAACAGTGGTGGGAGTACCTGTGTTAAATAATGATAGTTAGCATTAGTTATAATTGAGCTGTTAATTATAATTAATAAACGTTAATCACTTTAATGTAACTACAACTCGATTAATCAAAGTGACTTTTTTATATTTTTTAGGCAGGGATAAGGTGGGGCCTGCTCAGCATTGTTCTCAGGGAGAACAGAAAGATGCGTGGGTTCTCTCTGGGTACTCCGGCTTCCTCCTACAGTCCAAAAACATGACTGTTAGGTTAACTGGCTTCTCTGAATTCTCCTTAGGTGTGAATTCGCGTGAATGGTTGTTTGTCCTGTTTGTCTCTGTGTTGCCCTGCGATGCACTGGTGACCTGTCAAGGGTGGACCTGTACCTGGCTTGGACCTGTCCAATAGTGACAGAAAAAGGATGGATATGGTGGGAGCTTCTTGAATGAGTCTGCAGCGTAGTTTTACTTCTTTTTATGACAAATTTCTTACATTTTTTTTTTTATTCATTTTACAATAATTCCCCTTTGTCAGACATCAAATGAAAATAAAGTGGACTGAGGTTTGTTGTTGTAGCAGAACAGAGGGAATGTTTCAGCTCACCTTTCCAAGGCCCTGGGTTGTACCTGCCTCTCCAAACAGGACTGTCTGTATGAGGCAGTGTCTTAAGAATTGCGTGGCTCTTTTTTTTTTTTTTTTGTATGAATTGTTTGTATGCCTCTTTGTTTAACAGTAACATGAACTTTTCCACTGGTGTGAGTCACGGCTCTTTCAGACAGAGCAGAGCCCTTATGAATCACAGTTCCTTCAATGCATGAACCAAGGCCCCTATTGGCTCACATTGGCGACATTAAGGAACGCTTCCTGCACTCAGAAAACAAATATCTGGGAGGTTTTTTGTAGAGATTTCAGCAGCAGATAATCTGAAAATGGATCTACTATATAATCATTTCTGATTTGACTCTTTTGGAGCTGAGTTTTCCTCCTTTAGTTTTTTTTTTTTTTCTCTCCTCTTATTTTAATCTTCCAGAACTCGCTCAACTGGATCAGGAAACACGTCTCTGAGCGACGAGGCAAGCTGCAACCTGTGGATAAAGCCTCGGGGCTGTGAACTCACTCTGAGGCGATGAGTTATGAGATTTATGACCAAATCTAAACCACTCCAAGTTAAAGTTCAATGTTGTGTTTACTTCAGTTTGAGTCCAGGCAAAACAGAGTGTTTCAGACTCGCTAATGTTCACTGTTTACCTCCTGATTGATTACAATAAATAAACAAGAAATATTTCTTGGAAAGTCTGATAATAACTAAGAAGGTTAAAGTCCGAGGCGTCTGTAAAGCAGGAAAAGGCCCCTATCATTACACAGTAACCAGCATTCTGCCACTCTGTCAACATGCTATTTGTTCATGGAGCAGCACAGGAACAAGTCAGGATTTGTTGTCTCCCTGACATCAGCTTTGGCATATTTGTCACAAGCTTTAAGGCAGACAGACTGGTTTGTGATCACAAAGTCTGATTTGGAGACCTGTTCTTAAAATATTAGTCTTCCATTCACGTGTGTCTGCAAATAACTCATAAATGCACCGGTGTGTGACTGTGCAGTAAATTTGGTTTTATTACTGTTGAAAGCAAAAAAAACAACAGCAACAGCTGCAAGCAACAAAAAAAAAAAAAAATTTTAAAATGAGAGTAGCTGCTGTTTTCTCAGATTTTTTAAAATTTTTTCCATGTTTAATTCTGTATTTTGTTTTGTTTTTTTGTCTTGCAGATTTTATATATTTTTCTTTAAATGCTATATTTCAAAAAGGGAACAAAATATATATTTGATTTTTTTCTTTCTTTGTCAGATTGAGAGTTCAGATTTCTTATTCTTTTCAAATAGTGTTTTACAGATCAGACTCTTATAAAATAAAAATAATGGAAATCTTGTTGTGACATCCATATAGACCAATAGAAATGCATCTTGGGTTCTTACTCTTGATAAAAAACCTGCCTCCAGAAGTGAAAAAGTAAAATCTGAATTAATTTCAAAGAATAACATATGGGAAATCAGCAAAGTTATTCTCAAAAAACATTTTGATGAAAATTATTTTTTTTAAACAATTGGTCTCGAGACCATTTTTTGATGGTCTCTGTCTCGTCTCGGACTTGACCGCATTTGGTCTCGGTCTTGTCTCGGTCTCGGGCGCTGAGGACTCGGCATTTTATTTCAAGACCACAACTGTGGAAATAACGCTAATCATCAGAATATTATCAGTTTCTTTAAGATCCTTCTTTTTATTGGATGCTTGGATTCAAATCAATAACCTGCCTCATTGGTAAATGTAGTGAAGGAGATCAATCTATTTTTTCAACAAATTATCTGTCTCATAATATATTTTCACAACTTGGTGACAGATATAGATTTATTTAAGAAAAGCTATATAATATAGCTTTAATCTGTATATGAGAGAGAAACAAGAGAAATTATTGTCTTTTTTTTCAGTTTTACACATTTTACAAAATTTTGCACATTGTTTTGAAATAGCACATTTAAAAACAACATAAATGTATGTACTGTTCATGAACAGCAGAGAAAATACAATTTTGATCGAAATTTTGATTAATTGTTTGAAATTCTGTGATTACTACACAGAAGTACTAAATAAAGATGTTAATGTTTAGTCCAGTTCTGTGTGTTAAATATCTAGGTGTTTTTATGTTTTAATTTTTGTGTGATTTTGATCATGTTTCACATTTTATTGTCACATACTGGCGCTGGTCTTGGTCTTGACTTCGGTCTCAGACCCTAAAAGTCTTGGTCTTGACTTGGTCTCGGAGCCTAAAAGTCTTGGTCTTGTCTCGGTCTCGATACACTCTGGTCTTGGTCTCGGGTTAGGTGGTCTTGACCACAACACTGGAGCAGGCAAACCTCGCTGCATAAACACATACAAAAAAATTAAATAAGTAATTCATTTAAATTAATTAAAATTTCAAAAAGTACGTACATAAAACAGTGACGATAATTACAATTACTAATAATAATGGAGAAGTAAAAGGGATAAATAAAACTATTACACTCAATAGCCTTACAAATAAATACAACCTCCTGTTGCTTGTATGTCCATTAAGGGTGTCCATACTTCAAATCCTTGCAGTTTACCTCTGACTACACAGGTTAACTTTCTAATGTGACACACAGATAAAAAGTATTTCTAAAGTAAATTTTTTAGATAGCATTTTTACTTCATGCCCATTTAAAAATGCTTTATTTGCTCACAACAACAATAATGGTAAAAATATAACTCCATAACTGACTGACAGGGCCTTGCTTTAGTGTTTTTATTGCTCTCATCTGTTTTTTCTTTGTAATTTGCTTTGATTTGCAGCTCTTGCTCTATTTCAATGTTTCTCCAGTTGTTTAATTTCGGTCTGATCTGATAGAGGTGCACCTTCCTTAATTTTCTTGCAATGTTTCCGGATATTTCCCCTCTGACCCGCTGCATTAAATCAGGGTACAGACTGACTTTATGAATTGAAAAAGCTTCCTGGAAGGGAAGCAAAATATCTTCAGACTTGAAAACAGTCCAGTGGATTGTTTTTTAAAACTTTTTTGGAATGGCACAGACCGTGCAAAGACTTATCTGCAAGGTTTGAACAGTTATATACTGGTTGGATTGGTCAAATGCCTAGGTGTGCAAAATGGTGCTTTTATTTTACACAGCTTGGGTGACGGAGGAAGGTTTGCCAGCCCTGGGACGGGTTTGCAGGGTAGGTGGTTTCTGGATGAGGCTGAGTGGGTGTGAACCTGAGGAGGGACTGAGAGCATTAAGGGTGAGCAGGTTGAGGAAGTGATAGCCCAGGAAGTGACTCCCAGTGATGCTGTCAGGAAGATGATCTCAGAGAGGAACCAAAGCAGCCACAGAGGAACATGGCTGACCGTCAGTACCAACAGGTGAAATAATGGTGGCCCTCAAACTACAGGCTTCCAACTGCTTATTTACAAAATCCCCTGCAGGTGTGCAGGCTGCACCTTCCAACAAAGATCCTCTAGAGCAGAGAGCAAACACACAAACGCTCATGCCAGGTTAGGACAGTTTCTTTGTCCCCCACACTGTTTTGTGGTGGATTAAATTTACAGCTTCCTTTAAACATAGCCTTTCTTCATACCTCACCCTCTACTAGCGGATTTGGAGTACTGTTGTGGTCGCCCTTATGCATAATTTCCCACCTGAGCTGTGGAACTCTGCAGCTCCTCCACAGTCACCATAAGCCTCTTATGGGGTGAATTTTGTTCTAATATTGTTTTGAGCAATGAATAATAATATATATTTTTTTTATTTTGTAAATGCGAATTAGAAAAAGAAATGCAATCCAGAAATAAAACTTTGAAAAAGTTCTTAATAAAAAAGATTTTCTGATCATTTATGCCAGAGGTCACAGATTAGCGGACCGGGGTCCGGATCCAGACCCACCTGCTGGCTAATCTAAAAAATAAAATAAACGGTCAGCTCAGGTGTTTTATAACATATTTGAATCAGTATTTTGTCTATATACCAAACTGAATGACTGTTGTTCTCTACTTCAAAAAACACTTCAGATTTTAAAATGGAATAATTTTTTTTTATTGTTTAAAAATTTAATCTTTAACATGGAGGCATAAGAACTTCATTTTATTCCAGTGATAAATTCTGTTTAAAGTAACAGATTAAAATTAAAAATGTCTCCACACCTTTACTGGTTGATGATTTTCTTTATTCAGACCCCGTTGATTTTTAATTGGTTACCCCCGGTCTATGCTTTTTTTTTTTCTTTTTCTTTTTAAATCTTTGTTTTTTCAGACTTAAAATGACTTTAAACCTAAAATAAAATCAAGCTTTTGACCAGCACAGTGTTGTTTCATGCAATCCAATAAAAAAACTCCAGAGGAAAGCCTGTCCCCAATAATGAGATTGGGATCAGTAATTTTAAAATAATGCAGCTCATAAAACATAATCTTAAAAAGAGAAATTGAAAAAATAAATAGAAAAAATGTGAGTTTGTTAAACAAGTTGAAAAAAATTTTAAAAGAAAAAGTAGAAACATTGAATAATGAAAACAGAAAAGTTACTCTGAAACGTTTTTGATTTGCATTTTTTGTCAAATTACTCCTTACAAAATGGTTTCTTTCCTTGCAACAGCAGACGAACCAAATTCCATCCACAGCATCTTAGCTTCTTCTTTGATTAATGTTCTAAGTTTAATAGCTGTTAGTAGGAACTGTTCTTTCCTCTGTTCATGTTTAGATGAAGAATATAGAAATGCTCTTTGAAATATTTAAGGTTTCTTATATACCGTACTTTGTGAAAAGCCCCTGATTTCCATGACTTTGACCCCTGACCGGAAATTGTGTTTCAATCCTCCTGACCCCATTGGCTGTAAAAACTGTTGCGGGCAGAGCCACAGAAACTAATGCTACGTTTCTTTCAGCAGGAGATCTGCTCTGTGATCAGGAGGAGATGTGCTTCAATGCATTTCAACTGTATCAATAGGAGGCAGGAGAAGGAAGCAGAGTTTGGGCTCCTCTGTGCATCTTTAAGGTTCAACAGAGCCAGGTTTTTATTCTCCCTGCACTACTTATCTCTGTCCAGGAGGGGGCGCCTGACTCCTGTCTAAACAGTCACATTCTAGCACTCTCCAGAACAGGAAGTTTGCCTTCCTGCTTTCAGTTCAGCTTAAAGGCTCAACTGTATAGCCACAAATGTCTTATGGTTGAAAATAAAAAGATGACAAGTTTTCTAAATATCTACTGAATAAAATATATTTAATAAAAAAGAAGAAAAGATTTAAAACAAGAAAAGATAGAAAGAAATAATTTTATTCTGAGAAATGTTGGTATTTTTAAGGGAGTTTTTTTTATTACCGTAAAAGCAGCCTGTTCACAAGGAATCTAGAAAATATTAATGTCTTTCTATTTGTGCAATTATTCAGAAAAAACCTAAAAAGGTCCCATATTGTGCAAAATCCACAAGATAAACAATTTGTAAGAGTTATATATGTCAGTGTTCTGTCCTCTGTTTAAGTTTTTTTTTTAGTTTATTTGTATTTGTAGTTTTTTTTTAGCAGTGTTTTGTTCTTGAGTTACTCTCTGTTGCCCCCTTGTGTTTGTTACCTTTCCTCCTGGCTTCCTTCTAGATGCTTCCATCCACACCTGCTCCCTCTCAGCTCATTAGTCAAGTCTTTGTTCAGTCTCCTATTTAGAGGCTATGTTCAAATTTAAGACTGCATCCTCCAAGGACGCAATCTACCTGGACTGGATCCTTTGCAGTCCTTGAAATTAAGGAGAGTTTTGGCTGTAAATTCAAACAGGTCTCTGTCGCTTAGCAACCATGCCAGTTGACACACAAACAGGAAAAGAATGAATACCAAACTTTTCAAAACTTTTCTTTTAAATTATTTTTTTCTTTTTTGTTATTGTAAAGTGAACAAAGACTTTACTCATGAGAATACAGAGTGAAATAAAGGTTCCAATCAACGGGCAGCATGAACACATAAAAGCAAATGTAATGATAGAAACCTTAGTAAGTTAAATAACCTGCTGCTGTCATTCTGCACATCTCTGATGTTGCTGCTATTTTCAAATATATTACTGTAAAATGTCCATAGCTGTTTATTGGTTTATTTATTCTCCAAAGATTAAACAGGTTATATTGTTAAAACACTTATTGTTTTATATTTTTAATTCTTCCCTAGCCCTTGTTATTCTTCCTACACCAAGAGTTAAGCACAAAACAAAGTACAATTTGTACAGCTTTCAGACAGTGAATCAGCAGCAGCTTAGCAGTGAAATGAACATTTCCATTTGATAAAGTGCATCTGTGATCAAATGTACAGTGTGGAAGAAAAAAACATGGTGGGAATCGCATTGATATGGATGTTCAGAGCAGTACTAAGACAAATAGATATGGTGCAAAAATGTAATAGAAAAACATTTTTGAGTTGAGTTTTATTTGGTATGATGTTATCAGTTTGATGCAGGGTATCATATGCAGAGTAATTTGTGACTTGATTTAGAGTTTTTTCAACAGTTAAGCAGTCGGATGGTGGTGGAGAAGAAGCTGTTACAGAATCACATGGCCCTGCATGGAATGCTGCGAAGCCCCTTCCCAGAAAACAGCAAGGAGAACCTGCAGTCCATGGTGGGGGTGTGAGGGGTCATTGATAATGTTACGGGCTCGAGTGCTGGGATGAAATCTCTTTAATGGAGGGAAGAGGAGCCCCAATAAACTTCTCTGCACCACTCTTCTCACCTTCTTCCAGAGTCTGATGCGCGTGCAGCCTCCAACCACACAGTGAGACAGCTACGGTCCAGAGGCAGCTCTGTGGAGTAAAAAATGTTGAGGGTATGTCTGTTCTTTGCTTCTCAGGCTCCATAAAAAGGTCATGAGAGATAAGAATGAGTTACACAGCTTCCTTCATGCTTGGCATGAAGGGGAGGACTGTTGTTTTGAGGGGATCCATCTGGCCAGTGAACGATATATTAACCTAACAGTGAAGGGCCTTGATGAACTCAAGTTGTTTTCCTCCAAATGTTCAAGAGGTGAGAAGTTGGTGAACTTTGTAAAGTGCCTTGAGATGACATGTGCTGTGAATTTGGTGCTATATAAAATAAACTGAATTGAAAGTTCTTTATGCAGGGGGGTGGGTTGGTTCCCTGGGGGTGTGTGTTGGGATTTTTGTAGGTTATATGTATGTGCTGAGCTTTTCGCAGTGAGGTTTTAGGTGGTGACTGGTAAGAACTTTTACTTGCAAAGAAACTTGTTTTCCGACTTTTTTGGAGACAGAAAATGGTGTTTCTGTAGAAGGTGGTAAGGATGGGTGGGGGCAGGTGGGCTCATAAATAAACCTTTTGAAATTTTCCCAGTTGTGTCTGTAGTTGTTGCTCGTATAAGAGTCTAAGTGACTGTATATTAGTGTTAGGAATCCACTTTGTGTGGGTTGTTTGTGTTTTTTTCTCTCTCCACCACTAGGTGGTGCCCTGTCCTCGCTGGGCCTCCCTGCACACCTGCGGTTCATTACTCATTGGTTCATTACTGGAGGTATTTGAGCGGTGGGCTGTCACTACCTCAGCGCCAGAGTGTTTTTCTGCCAGTTTTGGTACTCTGCAGCCACAAGCTGAGATTAGCAGAGAGTCTCACCTCAGCTGCAGTTTCATTGAGTTTAATGTGATTTTGTCTTTGCTCTTTGACAGGAATGCCTTCCTGTGAAAACAATGCACCTGGACCTTCTCCCCCTGGAAGGAATTACTGGAGAAATACACTGAGCAGGGGGAAAACCTCCACAATGATCTCAAGTTCCCAACGGATATCCAAGTGACAGTCCCGCCTATATTACTCCTTTTTGTCCCTCATTAAGAATCTATGTCCAAGCTCTCAACGTGTTTCCCCCCCTTCTCTGATTACCCAAGACTCGGGCTGGATTCAGGTGATTGACAAGAAAAATTTTCAAACGGTGATTTTTACTCCAGCGTTATTCAAGTCGCAGTCTAAATTCCTACGGTCCCTGAACTGATCTCTGTGATCTCCCCTTCAGACTTTCCAGTTCCGGTTCATCAGTCCAATGAGTTCCAGATCCTACTTCTGTATACATTACCTCAAATAAACCTGTTAAACTTTTCCCCCGTGTTCTTCTGAGTGGTTTCTCTGCATGTGGGTCGTGATTTCTTAAACCCATCATGACAATTAGTTTCTGCAGTGCAACCTTTATTATTTAAGGTTGATAAACAACAGTAATCCTTATCTGACAACTGACCTTAAAGGTTTCATTCGTGATTTGATTATAGTCCTTGAATACATCTCTCCTGTTTGAAGCTCTCTACACTGACTGTTTCAACCCTTCTGATTCAAGGGAGCTGCAGCATCAGGCCAGCAGTGTTACTGTCTTTGTTTCTGCTTTTATTACTTCTGCCAAGGAGGTTATGTTTTTAGTTTGAGTTTGTGTCTTTCTGTCTGTGTAGAGGATAACTTAAAAAGTTATGAACAGTTTTTAATGATTTTTTTTTTATTTTTATTTTTTTTTATCAAAGGTGCCGAGAAACAATCCCATTAATTTTGGTGATGATCCGGATCACCATCTGGATCCAGGAATGTTTTGAAAGATTCTGTGAATCCAGGTATTAACTTAAGTTGGAAGTCACAATATGTGGAGGGAGATGAGCTACCTGAAAGAGGTCTGTGCTCTTAGAGTAATTTTCTAGCATTGGTATATTTTTATTGTTGAATTAAAAGAATTGTTAACAAATATTTCAAATATATCAGCAAATAAAATATTTTAACTTTATTTGTCTCACATTGGAAAAATTTACCTCTGCATTAAGTCCATGTCCTGGGGAGCAGTGTGGGATTAATTGTCTTGCTCAGGGACCCGGGGTGGCAGTCTGTGGGAGTGGGGTCCTAACCACTAGGCACTCCCAGCAAATATGATGTAGACCAGAAAGATCACTCATGTGGTTGTGAATAAGGAAAGATTTTGAACGCAGTTATTGGTTAAATGGACAGAAATGAAACAAACTGCAAACCAAACCAATGGGGCCTTAAAGTACGAAGATGGTGCAGAGAGGAGGGGCAACGGATGAGCAGTCAACCGTTTATATAATGGTGTCTGTAAGGCTGCAGGACCACAGGAAATTATCAAATTGCAATACCGTTGGAAATTGTGATGACAGTTTAAAGCATAATATAATCTTTTTTTATCATTAATGCATCCTTGACGATGCAAATATATGAATTCTGAGACAATGCAAATGTTGTTATAGCGAGCACACGAAACAGTAAAACATCAGGCAAACCAGTCCTTTAGGTGATTATTCATAACCTGGACGATCTCAATAAGCTGCACTACAGATGGATTCCTGCAACATCTGGATTTTCTCATTCAGTTGCCTCAGTAAGTTCTTGTTAGAATTATAGCTGTATAAATGAACTGAATTGAACTGGCAAAGGGACATAATGTCAAAGGATGGTGGAACAGAGCATCTGCCAAAAATGTTTTCACTTCCCCTTTATCTGATGTTCAGCTTCGATGTTTGCAAGAACCGTTTTAATCTCTTCAGGCATCAGTTGGATCTCTGAGCAACAGAAACATCTCAGGGCTCTGATCTGTGTAGACAGGAGCGTATTTAGGCAATATGGGGCCCCTAAGGCAAAGAGCAGGCAGGGGGCCCTCCTGAACTGAGAAGACAACATATAAAACAGACCCATTATAAAGATA